>WSTG01000765.1:0-14063 GCA_019616325.1 Ceratobasidium sp. 394
ATCGTCTGACTAAGCGGGCTGATGCCCGCAGGTACTGACCCGGAACGGGTACGGGCGCACCCGTTTACTTCCCTAGGAGTGACTGATGCGTGACACGCCACAAAGTTAAAATACTCACATTTATGGGTGGTGGCGCGAGCCACATGGACTCCGGGTGCATTCTTATCTCGAACATCCCGAAGCGATCCGGGAGGATTGATAATCACGAAAAAGTGATGGGAAATACGATGTGCTTACAATAAGAACATCGCTATAACAGGATATTGCCCTATCGCGGTAGGTGCAGCACAGTAAAGTGGGTTCCCCTGGCGCTGGATTTCCTTGCGGCCCAGTCCTCCCTTATCCCGCCCCGCACTAGGCCCTCTTCAGGTTGCTGCGAGGCTGCCAACACTAAGAATTATGGGCGCGGCTAGATAACTCAAGAACGTTGAGAAAATTAGTTATATGCGCGTAGCTCACTTCCCATTTGCCGTACCCGTAGTGGCACCATCTCTGCCACGGGCCGGGTCGGCGTGAACCCATGCGGAGAGGCACCAGCTTCCTGGCCACCCCTTCGTCTCAGTTAGATGGCGGAGAGCTGCTCGCGTCTCCTGTTTCAGGTGCTCGACCTTTACAGCAGTTTGCTCGTTAAAGTTGTTTGATACCACCAATCTCGCGTGGCAGCCCGCACCGCAGGAGCGCCCCTCCAAGTTAGAGTCCAGATGGAATATTTGTGGCGTTTTGATTCTTGCGGCAAACAGCGATGAGAGCAAGATTATAATCATATATATTGAGTAGGCTGGCTATACGCGTATGCTGGCGTCGGCTTTAGTAGTCGATAAGCCTTTGTGATCATCAGACTCATGGACTCGATCAGTGGTCGGTGTATTTCTCACCTTCGGGCTTCACGGACTACGACGCCACAGTGGTAAATCCAAGACGAGTAACCTGGCGGTAGACCCCGTGTCGTATGAACCTTACATCCAGCTTTGTGTATAATACTAAAACTGAAGCGTAGTGGAGACAAATTTCAATTTTTCATTCACAACACATACAATATTTCAACATATTACATGATGGTGCACACCTTACCAAAGTCGATGCTAAATCCTGCACCCAAGACATGGATACCGAACTTCCTGCCAATAGTAAAATCAAACACGCCTGCTTCGACATTCAGAGAATCGTCCTTGATTCCCACACCGACCTCCACTGCTAGCCCTCCATCAACTTCGAGCGGCCCGTACTCAACCTTGGCACCATACGCACCGGCACCTGCAAAGGCGCCTGTGGGCCCAGCCTGCGCGTCGGCTTCAACAGACAGGAAGTCCCCCTTGAAATGTTTGTCGGTAAGGTGCGTTACCGTCGCCTGGGCACGGGCCGAGTATGTCTTGATAACCGTTCCCTTATCCTTAGGTCCGGCGTCAGCGTAAACATAGAGCGTTTCGGATTTGAAGCCATCGGAGGATTCTTCGGTCTTGGGTCCATCGGAAGCTACTTTGACGACCTTTAGATTCTTCGCGTGTTTCGTAAGATATTCGTCCATTTTTCTGCCGAGCTCATCTAGGTGCTGCCTTCGGACCGCGATCTCAGCGGGGATTATAGCTACAACCTGAACACGAGGAAACGATATGAGCTGGCCCAACGAATGAACAATTGGATATATTTACCTTGTTATCCACTTGGAGCTCCAGCATGCCCGTGAGATCAATAGCAGCCGTCCTTCCGTGACCAACCGTCTCGTGGTCAAACCGAACGTGAAGAATAATACGCGGCACATCACTATCGGTCTTGGATACGTTCCCGGTGATCTCAATTGCCCGCGCGTGTTTCTGAAATTTCTCGCCTCCCCAGTGAAGTTCGCCATCCTCCGCGCCAAGGAACTTGTCGAGATGGAGGACGTCGCCCTCGACGTGATCCCCAGACGCTGTGCGCCAAACGGTATAAAGACGCAGAGATGCGGGTGGGGGTATATGACCAAAGCCCCGCTCGCCGTCCCACTTTGTGACTCTCCCACTATAAGGGCCATCGAACTCGGCCGATAGTAGGACGTTGGGGGAATCAAAGAATCCGACCGCCACAAGCGAAGGCCACTGATGAGGGGTGTTGTATGGGTCGTGGTGAATCTTGTCCTTGTTAGTTCCTGGGGTGACCGTGACACGAACGTACGTCGCGCCAGTGAAGAAGTAAACATCGCTCGATTCGGTAGGGTGAGGCAACGTAGTGTCGACGTTAATGAAAGGGAGGGTAGCCCACCGGTCTAGGATAGTACCGCGACCGTAGATGACCTTGTCCGGGTTGTAGCTGATGCGAGCGCACTCGTGACCACTAAAAACGAAATATTCTTCCGGGCGGTCCGGGACGGCAAGCAATGCGTCGACAGAGGTGAATCCAGTCTCCTTGAGTGCGTTCCACTTAGTAAGAGGATAAGGTCCGGCCTTGAGCGTGTCGTTATAATTTTCGCGATCGATGTGGACGGCGGCCATACGATCGCCGCTAAAGAAGACAGTTTCCTCCCCCATGTGAACCGCGGCATCGACGTACTCGAACCCAGCTTTGACCAGGGACGGCCAGCCCTCCGAGATCGGTTTCGACTTCTGGAGCGCTACGCCAGGCTCTGGTCCCGGGGCCCATTCGATTCTTCCATAGTTTTTGCCCTTGAACACCCACGCTACGTTCGGTCTTCCGGGAGCTGGGAGGAACTTGATGCCGGGCATGTCGCTAGATTAAGCCGAACGTAAAGATATGAGTACATGAGGCGGCATGAGATCGCATCATCCAACCTACCTAGGGTCTGAGACAATAGTGAGGCGTAGTGCTGATGAATAGACGCTGATTTGGGCCGCTTCATGGTATGTGAGCAAATGTAATCGTCGGAAGATGAGTAGACTCACCAGAGGGGGATACCAGTGCTGGTGCCGAGAGAGCATCGACATGAGGGGTATTTAACCCATGGCGGCCTTATTGTTCGCTTACTTGTGGGCACATCTAAATTGTTCTCGACGTCGACCACAAGGCCGAACTGAAGGAATAATGCGGTGGCGTCATCCCTCGTCGGCCACTACAGCTCAAAATAATGCGAACCGAGAACTTTATCTCTAGAAGCATGATGGGCGAGTAGTGTGTAGATCCGAGCGGCATTCACCGAAGAGGCCAAGCTGCTCGCAGGCGGGTCGGACATACTCAGGAAGACGAGGCGGAGCATAATTGATTTTAGGGCACACCCCTAACTTAAAAATTATTCACTCACTGTATGCTGACAGCAGGCACACGCACGCGGGGTGCTTATTATTCACCTAGTCTGGCTATTGGAAGATGAGAATAGTTAGTGGCCGGCGGGGCGAAGCGTCAGCACAAAATAAAGTGATGATAAGGTATCGTAAATGAGGAGATAATGGCTCGGTCGGGTGCGACCAACTGGGAAAAAATCGTATATGCGAACCGAGATCTAGGGCAGCAATGGTAAGGAGGTGCAATTAATTGATCGATCTTGGCTCACAGATTGTGTGCGAAGCGAATAGGCAGATTCAGGATACCCCACTTATCGAGAAAAGGTTGCAACTATTATCTTTACTCGTAAGCTTGTGACATCGCGACCCACGAGCTAACTAATACCTCTATCTACGCATTTTCTTACTGTAGTTTTCGCGGGTAAAGGCAGACAAGTGACCACCTTTTTCCAAAGGATCGTGATCTCGACCACGGGTAGCCTCTGACATCGGATAGATACAGATCGGGATGGGCAATAACTGCGTGGTTCTGGTGCTAGACGACCAGTCCTCGAGACAAACACAGGCCGTGTGCCATCTGGCCACGAGATTTAGTGCAGCTCTAGGCACCGCAAACAGAAACCACCGAGGCGAATAGACCTATTAGAGCGGGTTCGACAGTCTTCCAGCTCTCGGCGGAGTTCCCAGCGAACAATATGGCGGAAGCGTAAACTAAGGGCACCGAGATTTTCGATACGAGATCAATTCATCACGCGGTATACGGCTGCGGTTGCGCGATTGCTGCCGCTCCCAGAGAAGGAATAGGTTAACAAAGACTTGACAGAGAAGTATGGCGATGGCCGATAGCTTGGTGTGGGCGAGGTTGGGGCAACTGTAGATCTCGCAAGTTAAGACTACCGAGACGAACAAGCAATCCTGGGTCAATCCGGAGCTTTTTGTGCGCCCCAGTCGTACCCGTGGCAATGAATATAGACCCGCAATTGGGCTTGAGATAGTACGTCTAACCCATTACGTGGGGGAAGAGGGGCGCAGAACCTGCTGTCTCTCGCGATCGTAAGAGGAGTCGTTGGGAGGAATATGACAACCCCATATCACGTGTAGCCAATTTGCACTCATCAGCAACAGGTATAAACAAACCGCTGTCTCCCGCCGAAAACAAGTCGCAAGAGTTATCCCACTAAGTTGAGATTTTCGAAACGATACCCGGTCAGGCTGAAGTAATGATTCATTCACGAATATAACAAGACTCAATTCGACATCCAAGCAACCACTCGGAGACCCAATAATTTAATCCAGATCTATCGCGATCTACCATGCGAGTTTGGCGAGCAGCCCGCGAGGGTATCTTCTCACAAACCACTTGCGCGTCTCGTCCAAGCTGTACGATAGGTAAGCACTCAGTCACCAATACATTTAGGCTTGGTAGAGGCGGTGCTTACATGAGGATGCCAGCGCCGAATGCGAGCGGAAGGAAGTAGTGCTCGACCGGCACGCCGCGTGTGAGGAACGTGTGCTGGAAAAACGGTACGTAGGAAAAGAATATCCCAATAATAAGCGCGCACGCCATGGCTGCGTTTGGAAATTAGAATCCGTCCACGTGGATGCTGCACGAGGCGTTGCTTACCGGGGAAGATGTACCAATTACCAGACGGCTTGTGCTGCAATATGCTCAATTTCCGGGTTCGAGTAGCCAATAAATTTCTGTTCAAATTCCGAGTCAACAACCACCCGGAGTCCGAGAGCCACGAGGCTTGGACTCACCCCCACTGCATAATGACCAGCGTAAAGAAATACACAGACTGTGCCTTGTTCAACTTCTCCGCATCCAGGGTCGGCCAGTTTCCGAACCCAAGAACGAGGTCGGAGAATGGCACGCCATTGCGCTGAAGGTACCAGAAAGACCTAATCAAAGAACCGCATCAGCTATTGCCTTTCCAGATCTGATAATGGGATACTCGCATGCTCATCGCGCATAGCGACTCAATCACACCCAAGAATAGATACGCATGCGTCAACAAGCGCCAGTCGGCCAACCGGTCGGTCTTGACATTTCGCGGGCGGCGAGAGAGGAGTCCCTGTTCCGGCTTCTCAAGTGCGAGGGACAGAGCGGGAAGGACGTCTGTGGCGACGCAGATAATAATCATCTGCCCAGAACCAGGTCAGCAGAGGTCGAATATTGGAGGCCGAATAGGACATACCTGCAAGCTGCTTAGCATTTGCGGAACGCCAATGAGGATGTTGAGCACGATTGGCATAAGCTCGGAGAAACTGTGAGCGAGTATTAACATCCGTGTCACCACAACCAAGATAGAAGGAGTCAAAGGACTTACCTTCCAGCTGGGAGGAGGTACAAGACGGTTTTCTTCAAGTTGTCATACACAAGTCGGCCTGGAGGTGAGAAAACTCCAAGCGTTAGCACAAGCCACGAAGTTAATCGGATATATGCGCGCCGAAGCACAGTTGAAACCAAAGCAATAGGACGTACCATACTCAAGTGCAACGACAATCGCCTCGAAATTCTCCAACAAAACCATATCGGCAGCTTCGCGTGCAACGTCGGACCCGTCGCCCATAGCAATACCACAATCAGCAGCCTTCAGACTGGGGGCGTCGTTGACTGGATTTATAGTCAACCTCTAACCACTGGCTAGGACTTAAACTAAAATTGGCTTACCACCATCACCAGTCATAGCAACCACCCCACCACGACTCTGGAACTCGTGAACAATTCGCAACTTTTGCTCGGGCGACGTCCGCGCAAACACGATCTCGTCATACTGGCATAGCTGCTCCATCTGGGACGAGCTAATCGCCATCATATCCGCGCCAGTGATCACGATGCTCTTCATCGGTTTCTTGGTCGCTGGACCTTTTTCCGGATCTGAGCTTGAATCGGAAGACAATTCGTCAAACTGAGCGTCGGGGTCGTATTTGGGGATCAATTTTTCGTCGAGCGAAGAGTCGAGGTCGGAAAGGTGGTGGATCGCGTCCGGGTTCCCACTGACGATACCGGCTTGGGCGGCAATAGCCACAGCGGTAGCTGGATGGTCACCAGTAACCATGAAGAAGCGAATTCCAGCGCCACGGCAAACGCTATCGTGTAACATATGTTTAGAGTCAAGCATTTGAGCCTCTAGGAAAAGAACTTACCGAACAGTCTCAATGATATCTTCTTTCAACGGATCAATCAGCCCCAAAAGCCCAACAATCGTCAGATTCCAGTTTGCCTCTGCCACGGTATCGTCTCCAATCCGGCCCTTGATATCGCCACCACGAACGATTTTCCGAGCAAGCATAAGCACACGCCGGCCCTGGCCCGCCCAGCGAGTCTGCAGGGTAACGATCCTCGCCAGGCGGCCGGGCGTCAACTCGAGAACTTCGCCGCTTGAAGGAGAAAGGACCGATGAGCAGCGTGGAAATAGCACGTCCGGAGCACCCTTGACGGTGAGCAAGTAGTCCGTCGAAGGGTCGAACTTGTCTGAGACGACGAGTGGGGCCGGGAACGGGGTGGTCGCGTTGACGAGCTTGGAAAGCTTGAGCATAAATTTAGTTTTGGAGCTGAAATTCATCCTGAAAACGTCGTCCCAGACCGCACGAGAGGCTTCGACCGGACGCATCGTGTGGGCAAATTTCAGGATCGCAGAATCTGAATACATCGTTTGTTAAATTGAACAAAAGGTGCAAAAAGCGGCTAACCTGTCGCGTCACCAATGATCTTGCGAATGCTTGTTGGTTGGTCTTCCGTCCCCGCCTCGAAGTTGGCCGAGTTGCACACCGCAGCGATTGCCCCCATCTAGCATGGATATGAGCGCTTAGAAAGCAGTATAAGGCATATATGCGCACCTGGTGGAGGTTTCCATTTCCATTGCCCTTGTTTGCTGCATCTCGGAATTCCATTACGCCATACTCGGTGTCGAAAATCGCCACATTTTGCACAGCCATCTTATTCTGAGTCAGCGTACCAGTCTTGTCCTACAGCAAACGAATACGTTAGATATACTGATGGCGGAACAAAAACATCGGACTCACCGAGCAAAGGACGTTGACAGAACCAAGCGTCTCCACGATTGAGAGCGACCTAACATTCAATTTAGTATCACAATACGCGAAAAGCACAGTATGATTACTTACTTGCAAAGTACTTTCTTCTTGCCTAGTGTATGCGCGACCTTGGCCAATGACATTGTAATCGCCACCGGTCTGTGCACGAAGATCAATGTGTGTGCCAACTGTTCGCAGTAGTAGATACGTACAGTCCCTCTGGAATGAACGCAACCATAACTGAGACAACATCGATCAACAGTGTAGGGATATTGATATAATCGGGATAGTCACGGCGTAGCCTAGTTTGGGGTCGTCAGCCCTAACTGGGCGGGGTAGGACCCATAGGCAAACTCACCAAGCGGCCCAAAGGATAACAATCAAGACTGCCACTGCGCTTGCACACCCCGCAATGATGAGCACAAAGCGGAGGATCTCGCGCTGGAGGGTAGTGAGGCCGGCAGTAAGAGAGCTTTTACCGTTCGTGTTAGGGCCAGTGGTGAGACGAGCGATCCGACCACTGCGAACAAATATACTAAGTTGTCATTCGTTCGCAAAGAGCGAGAGAGGGGCTCACAAGACAGTTCCATCTCCGACTTGGACAACAACGCCAATGCCGCTTCCAGAGACGCAGTAGGTACCCTGGAGTGCGATATTGCGGGTTTCGAGAAAGTTGGTGTCTGTATAATGGGCAGTTGCGGGAATAGGCTCGGACTGTACGTGGGTAGATTAGGGGTCGTCTGACTGAAGGATGAGCGTGCACTCACTTCTCCGGTCAAAACACCACGTTCGATCATCAACCCCTCGCTCTTCAGCAAACGAATGTCCGCGGGAACTCGAACACCGGTGCCTAAACCTGCGTTAGTATTGGCAACCCCGCAACCAAGAAACCATCTACCTACCCAACATAACGATGTCGCCAGTGACGAGCTCCTTGGCTTGCACTGTTGTAGGTTGGCCATCCCGCAGTACGGCCACCGAAGCGGGGAGGAGTGACGTAAGTGAGGCCAGTGTGCGAGTAGTCGAAATGTCTGTAGAAGATGTTATGTTTAGCTGCGATCATTCAGTGGGTAAAGATTTAATAACCTTGCCACATGTTGAAAAGAGCATTCAACGACAATACGATGAGCAGAACCACCGCGAGCGCTAGGTTAGCTGCCGAGGGGTTGGGCTCCCCGAGCGGCTTCCAAGCGATGAAACAGACCTAAGGCCGGTTTTTTCAACAAAAGACCGCGATCCAAATTTAGGCGGACTTACGATACTAGCGGCCAAAAGCAGGGACCCGAACCCTCCGAAGATCCATTCCATAGCCTTGCGGAATGCTCGGCTAGGAGGGGGAGACAGTGCATTCGGTCCGTTTGTTGCAAGCCGACGCTGTGCCTGTGCGGAGTCCAGCCCAACATTGGGCGAGACAGAAAACAGAGCGAGGATCTCTTCTTCGGACTGGGTATGATAAGTGAGGTCGGAGAGTTCTGCGGTCGAGTTTTGTTAGCTGAGAGAGGAAGGGACTATGAAGCAAGACACACCTTTTACCGCACCCTTGCGCTTTTCGGCAGCCTGTTGGCGAACGGTCTCCTCAACGTGCAAGCTGAGGGTACGAAACTCGACGGGGAGCCGGGCAGCGGGGTCGATGGGAGAACCAATAGACCTAGTCGAATGCCTCGAAATTTGACGGGAGATATGGTTGTACCTTGCCAGATGTGCATCATGGGGGCCTTCGGGTGGAAGGGTCAGAGTCCGAGGGAGGGGGGTGCGCGCCATGGCTGCGGTAGCCTCAGGTTGAAGGAAGAGATGGGGGCAAACGGGTGAGGAGATTGGGTTATTGACCCCCAGCCTTTAAGTCGCCCCCTAAGCGATATTGTCATATCCACCCCGGCCACAGCCCTTGTCAAGTATGGTCTGTGACCCGCCGGATGTCCGGAGGGGATGTGGAGGAGGCCAATGGCGTATAATCCGTCATGAGCTCTTAGTGCTATGCGCGGCTAGAAATAGCATAAACAGCGCGTCACGTGGCTTGAGCATGAAGACTAGGGATCAAAATGGGTGACCCGGCTATCACCTGCGAGTCGAGGGTGGTCAAACGGGCGAGAGTGGATAGAATAAACGTGGGACACAGGCTCCCGTGGGTTGGCAGGCGGCAGAATGCGCGGGTCCGAGGATCTCTCGCCGCCACCGGGGGGACCTGAGGAGCCGGGAAGACCGGAACGCCAGGGCCCGGCAGGCAGCTCAAGCCGTCACGGGGGAGCGTATGTACAAAAGCGAGGCAGAGAAAGGAAACCAAAAAGTGAGAAAAGAAACAAGAAAGTGACCATGAAAGACCGTAAGGGAAGAAGAAAAAGAGAAAGGAAAAAGAAACAACGTGGGCAAGAGGTGAGGGTGGGAGAAACAAGACAAGAACCGCGAGTCGGGGACGACGCGGGAGAAGAGAACGGTACAGAGAGACGAGGGAGAGCGACACTTAAATACACGGGCGAGAGTGGGCGTGCGACAGCCCCAAGCCATGCGGCTTGAGGCGCATACATGCGGACGAGGCTTACGGGTGTCGGGTGCTTGGGCTGGGCGCTCGCTGCGATAGCCCCACGTAGTCACGTGCCACACTATCACCTGCGAGTCGAGGGTGGTCAAACGGGCGAGAGTGGATAGAATAAACGTGGGACACAGGCTCCCGTGGGTTGGCAGGCGGCAGAATGCGCGGGTCCGAGGATCTCTCGCCGCCACCGGGGGGACCTGAGGAGCCGGGAAGACCGGAACGCCAGGGCCCGGCAGGCAGCTCAAGCCAACGTGGGGGCCGCCGGAAGCTGCGGAGGGGCGAGATCGGCGGCCTGTGCTGCAGGGCCAATATGGAGTCTCGCCGAGAGTTGTTCGAGCCTGTCGATGGGCGTGTCGATATAGAGCTTGAATGCGTCGCTCCGCCAGCGACCCAACAGCTGGATCTCGTACTCGGAATAGCCGGCATTATATGCGGCGGTTGCGGCTCCCCTCCTGAAACTATGGCCCGAGTATTTCTTCGGGTCGAGTCCCACAGCTGTAATGGCAGCGTTGAGGCGATCTGTGAACCAGCTGTACTTGATTGCGGAGCCATCCCTGAGCTGAAAGAGCGGGGTGTTGAGTTTGGCGGGTTGGGTGTTGTACATGCGCTTGATGGCGGCGACGGGACAAGTAGAGGTGCCGGGCGCTGCTGCAACGTGAACAGTGACTCCTGTGCGAAAGGGGTCAGTCTTGGATGCTGGGATGAGAATGGAGATACGCTGTGGGTCCTCGAAAGTCGGGATGAAGCGGATACTGTCCCGGGAGAGGCAGAAGCCGGCGTCCCAGGATGCAGCCTGCTTGACGGTGAACTCTCCGCAGCGGAGGAAACCTGCCCATGCCAAACGGGCAGCGGCCGCGAACAGACGATCCTCGAGGGTGTCCCGGCTGTCAAGCCATGCGCATATTTGTTGGAGGATCGGGAGTGTGATTGCAAGGCGTTCTCGCCTGTCGCCAACGCCGTGGTACCGGGCAATTCCTTGGACAACTTTCTGGAGGGTGTAAGTCTGGGTGTTCTCGGGCGTCCAGCCATTCTCAATGAGGAGAGAGCGGAGGTGGGTGAGGTATTGTTTGATGGTGGCAACCTTAACTTGTCCGCCAAGGGATGCGACCCATGCAATGACTTGCTGCTCAGTTGGGGGGAGGAAATCGCCGAGGCTATTGTATCTGCCGTTGGCCTGACAAAATCGAATGAACGAATTCTGCCCTGCTGAGTAGGTGCGCCGGGTGCTAGCAGCGAGTGAATGCCACAGGTAGAACGCCCCGAGACGGTCCATCCCAGGGCGCGCTTCATACCAAGAGTTGGGGGGTGGCGGGAGGAAGTCCGACGCTCGAGTTGCGAGTTGAGCTCGAACAACCGGCTGTACTGAAACCGAGAAGCAGCGTCAGCCAATGCATTATCAGATGTAGAAATCCAAACGGTAGAAAATGTGAAGCCGAGGCAGGCCGTCAGTAGAGGTATCAAGCGCAAGAGCGCCATGGTGGGCTTAGAACGGAATGTCAAGTTGGTTAGTGCTGCAACAATGGCCTGGTTATCGACATGAAAAACTACGTGCTGCCCATGCCAGAGGTGACCCCAGCATAAGATTGCTTCGACTACAGCAAGTAGCTCCTTGAACTGAATATCCTTGTCCCGGTGTCGACGAGGGACTCGAGAGGCAAACCAACGGCAGTCCCAGATGCCGCCAATGCCCTTGCGACCACTGGCATCTGTGAAAATGTGAACAGGCTCGCCAACAGGGTCGATAAGGAGCTTGCCGTTCCAGTGGGTAGCCAGGTGGCTCCAGCACTGGATGTCGCTCCGAACTGATGAAGGAATGTGCCGGACAGTGAGCGGTGAGCTGAATGTGCTCGCAAAGTCATGTATGCGCCTTGTGAAAGCTCGCGCAATGGGAATCACCTGTGAGGTGAATTGCAAGAAGCCTGTAAGCTGTTGGAGATCAGTCAGCGAGCATGTGTGACGATTGAGCCACAAAGTGAGCAAATCAATGAGTTTCTGGTGCTTAGCATGTGGTAGGCGGGCCTCCATTGCTAGTGAGTCGAGTTCCAGGCCCAGAAACTCAACCAGAGTGGTCGGATAGATTGTCTTGAGGTGCTGGAACTCAAGGCCCAGTTCCGACCCTAGCTGTTGCATCCATTCCACCGTGTGATGTGCAAGTGTGGGGTCGATATATGCGGGGAAAATCGCTAGAAAATCGTCGAGATAGTGTCGGATAGCTGCTGGAGCATGTCGCTGTATGATCCAGTGAAGTGCCTCTGCAAAGAGGTTGAAGATGTAGGGTGCCGACCTGAGCCCAAACAGTAGCACTCTAGCAAAGTAGTAGTAACCATCCCATTTGAGACCTAGGAGGTGATAATCAGCAGGACGGACAGGAATATGACGGAAGGCATCTTTGAGATCAAGCTTAGCCATTAATGAGCCCCTCCCGAGGCGTTTGAGGTCACCAACAGCCGTGTCAAATGCGTCGTATCGGATGGTTGCTTCGGTGTCGGGTATCCCATCGTTGACTGAGTCGCCATCAGGCCAGGAGAGATGGTTGATTATGCGTCTCTTGTTGGAACCGCTCTTTGGGACTGCACCCATGGGCGATACCCGGAAGTCAGGTAGTGGTGGCGAAGGGAATGGGCCCGACGCTCGATTGGCGGCCAGGAGGGCTGATACATCAGCAGCAACAGCTTCGGGAGCGTCAAATGCTGTTCTGAGGTTGTTGGCGTCTTGCGTGTGTTGAGGGCCAGAGAAACCAATGGCTGCACCGTGCTTGATGATTCCGAGTAGAGACTGAACAAAATCTTTATCTGGATAATCTACAAGATAAGAGGACCATACATCATACTTAAGTGAAGAGGAAACAGTAGGTGCATTAGATGGTACGTAGCGGAAATGGTTACAGCGAGGGTCGGTGTTAGGTCTGGGCCCAAGAGTGCAAGGGGGAAGGGGCGTCTCGGAGCGAGGGGTGTGTACGTCGCCAAAGGAGTTGTCCATCAGCCGGGGAGGCGGGGGCCCAGGCGGGGACAAAGAAGGACGGGTGGTCCCCGCCCTGCCATCATCTCAGGTGGATGCAGTCTTCGAGCAAGTGCCACTACCGTGGTCGGTGGCATTGCACTTCTTGCACTTGTGGATGCGACCATTCGCACAAGGGGAGGGACATGCGCCTCGCTGAAAATTGAGGCACACCTGGCTTGAGACCGGCTGAGAGTTTGCGTTCGAGTGAGACGCCCGGGGTGCACTTGATTGTTCGGGTATCACGCTGCCGTGGAGCCACTGGCCAGCGATTTCTTGATCGGGGACAGCCCAGGACAGCCAGTCGCCATCTTGGGAGCGCAAGATTCGGTTAGCAAAGAACTCGACATGGTATTTATAGACAGCGTGCCAACGGTACCGGGCTGAGATCTCGGCCAAGTACGAGATATACCGGGTATATGCGCATTGGAAAGCGCCACGCGAAGGAGCAGGTACTGCAGCCGCAAGAATGAGGAAGAAGGTCGACAGCGGGACGATGATGGAGTCGAGGGTTTTATAGTCCTTAACGGTGCGTTCGCTATTGTCGATCAGTTTAATGCCGGACTCGCCAGCCTCGATGTAGCGCTTGCCACCATCCTTGAGGGTCGCACGATGGTCAAGCTTGTAGAGGTTTTCAGGTTTAAATTGCAGTGTTTGTATCTGCTGGATGAGGCCTGCCTCGACGCGGGGGAAGGCATGGCGGGGGTCAAAAGAGAGGCACGCACCACCCTGTCCACCAGAGAAACCGTTGGGAATGGGCCCGATGTGCTGGATCAATTGAGGGGCAACCGGCGCCATGGTCGGCTGCTCGATTGCAGTCGCAGGCGTTGTCGACGCCGCTGTGGTGGCAGGCGCACTGGAAGCCGCGCTTTGAGCCTGAACGAGTTGATTGACGGTGGTCGTGAGACCTCCCAGGATCGCCATTATCTGACTGAGATCGGGCGGCGACGGCGATTCTGAGGGGCCGGGAACCCCGGATGATGGCGCGTGCATTGAGCTGGAGGCCCCCAGTCCGTGAGGATCGTGCGAGGAATTGGCGGCAGGCATGGGAGAAGGCGTAGGTGACTCGGACGAGGGCTGGTTAGATCGGTAATTCGTCGTGGATGTGACAATGGGAGTCGGGGTTTTTGATTGAAAACGTCCTCGTCTGTCGCGAGGTTGCATGCAAAGGGAAACAGAACTTCGATTGCAGCTGGTACAGTCAAAGAAAGAAACAAGACAAGAACCGCGAGTCGGGGACGACGCGGGAGAAGAGAACGGTACAGAGAGACGAGGGAGAGCGACAC
>WSTG01000766.1:0-14059 GCA_019616325.1 Ceratobasidium sp. 394
TGATGATCGGCGGTCTCGTTAACTAGATGTTTCTTTTGTTCATTTTTTTGGTTGGTTGGGTTGGGTTGGCTTTTTTTCTTCGGTTGGGGAGATGTGGCACAAAATGGGGACGGTGTGCTTTGTATTTTTTTGTTTGACAAATTAGATGGCGTTTGCCAAGAACAAAATGTATATTTTTGGTTTTCCGAAATGAAGGATGGTGTTGATTTGTGTTTGGGTCGTTGTGAGCTTGGCACAAATGCCATTTCGGGGGATAGGATTTGTGGGACTGTATCACGTGACACGACGTGATCCTGCCAACGTCGATTCATTTGCTTGCACGCGGGCCTACATATGTTCTAGTCTACATTAATACTTGGACTAAGGTTTCGATGCGTCAAATTCTTTGGGACAAAGCTACGTGTTTGCAAGACTATCTGTGGGCGAGGTGATTTCACTTGGTTGGTACGGCGCCCAGAATAAATATTACAGAACATGAAGCCTTGGGTCCAGTTCAACCGGCCCGTTCAACCCATTCGCAAACATGATCCCATCCCAATTGTAAATGCCCTTCGTAACCCAGATTCACGGTTTGCCATGCCATGGCTGATCTCAAACCGCCAGTTCCCTCACTCCACACGCCGGCGCTTACTTGGCCTCTCTGGTGCGGGTTGTTCTTCCGACTTAGCCCGCCCAGGCATCAGTCCTTCACGAGTTATCCCCTTCATCTAGGATTCACAAACGTTAGCGTTTGGGGAAGGCGTGCAAATTCTGGTCTCACAATCTCCACCACTTTGGCTGCGCCTGGTCGTTTCTCCGGTTCGTACTCCCAGCAGCTCTCCAGGAGCAACCAGAGAGCATCTCCGTGCCGGCTTTTCGGTGGTATGCTCTCCTCTGGTCGCCTGGGGGATTCCTTGTTGACCACAATTGCTGTGAGGATGACAGCGACTACCACATTGGGTGGCCCAGGCGGAACGTTTTAGCCAGCACGCAGCTTCAAAAAGAGGAACAAGCCATACTGTTTATTAGGTTGAAATATGGTATTCTGCCGGTAATTATCTCCTGCGAAGTGATGTGAGACTTGAATGCTCGTGGAGTAGGAGGGACTAATAGTACCAGTATTGTCTGAATACCAATGTGTCAAGCATTTACATATGCGCTGAAAAAACAACCCACCATGCCAAGGGCATACACGTCTGCTGCCTTGCTCTGGATTTCCTTTCCTTCAAGTATCTCTGGGGCCTGCCCATCCCAAATGTTAAATAATATTAAACTCTAAACATTTGACTGTTTACCGTCCATCGTGCGGTAAACCCGCTCCCCCATGCAGTTTCGGTGAATTGTAATGTGCCGTGCTGCAGGACTGCATTGCCAAAATCGGTGATCATTGGGACACCTTCGTCGGACACGAGCACGTTAACCTGCCACTCGAAGGATCAGACGGCGGCTAGCCGCGACTTGATAAAACGTACCCCTTTCAGATCTCCATGTACCTATGGCAGAGTGAGATCGAAAACCTCAACAATAAATCAAACACTTACAACTCCTGTACGGTGGAGATACTCGAGGCCATGGCATAATTGTATACTCTACTCGGATGGCGGTGTGAGCTGGGAGTACTAGCCAAGGGTAAGGGAGCTGCGCACCATATCACAACGGTTAACGCCAGCATGTTTTTCGAGGTAGGAAGGCAGACTCCCGTTCTTCATCCAAAGAGATACCATCCGAATCTGACCCTGGAACTTTGCCAACCCAAGCAGCGGAAGGACATTGGGGTGCCGACATTTTGACCACGTATAAAGCTCTCGAGCGGCGCGCTGACATAGCGGTGAGTATTTGGATATGGATATAGTCGACAGAGTCACCTTGGGAAGCTTGTCGATTTCATCATCAGCATCAAATGGCACCCGTAACGCCTTGATTGCGACTTGTGGTCCGTCAAGTAACTTCTCCTTAAACACGGAGCCGAATCCACCACTTGCTATAGGATGAATATTGAATAAAGGGGTGTCGAGGTGGGGTGTTAGGTCTGCACACCCGTGTTCGGTGAGATGCTTGACGATTTCATCTACGGGCTGGAAGGCATTTCAGGTTTCAGATAAAGGACTTAGCGAGAGGACGATACTACCGTGCTGCTATTGATAGTGACAGTCCGGCGCTGTAAGAGTGATATTGAGCGAGGAGTGAATTAGAGCCAAGGGCCATTTAAGAATCTCACTGGCTGTATGTACAGCATTTCATCCAGTTTTCATAAGCTTAGTCCATCTCAAGCGCGATGCCACTCACGGGCTTGAAAAACTATGAAAAATATATCAGTGTAGTTAGGGGCAGCCCCGGCATAGCTCACAGGGTATACAGGTACGTCGGTGTAGTCCATGGCAGTCCTGGTGTGATACATTTCCTATTTGACCAAAACACGGTAGGGATATGTCAGTATATTTCGTGGCAGCCGGGCATAACTCACGTGCTACACGACCGAAATGCGACATGGGTACGTCAGCGTAGTTTATGACAGTCGGGGCATAACTCACATCCTACACGATCGAAAATTGGCGTGGGTACATTAGTATATTTCATCGTAGTGGGGGTAAAACTCACGTTCTACTTGACCGAAACATGGCACAGGCACGTCAGCATCGTTCACGGCAGTCGAGGTATATCTCACGCGCTATTTGACCAAAATGTGGCACAGGTACGTCAGTGTAGTTCGCGGAAGCCAAGGTATAACTCACAACCTATTTGATCGAAACGTGGTGCAGGCACGTCAGTGTATTTCATCGCAGTCGAAGCATAACTCACAGGCTGAACGGCCGAGATGCAGCACAGATACATCAGTATAGTGCTTGGCAGTCAAGGCGTAACTCACAGGCTATACGATCAAAAGATAGTACGGGTGCGTCAGTGTAAGTAGTGCATGGCAGTTGATGCACAACTCACAGCCTATACGACCGAAATGTGGCACAGGTATATCAGTGTAGTTCATGGCAGTCGGGGCGTAACTCACACACTATACACCAAAATGCGGTGCAGGAATGTCAGCGTAATCCATGGAAGTCAGGGCAAAACTCACTCGCTATACAACCAAAATGTGGTATGGGAACCGTCAGCGTAGTCCGTGGAAGTTGGGGCATAACTCACAACCTATACAATCGAAACGTGGAATGGAAACCGTCAGCGTAGTCCGTGGAAGTCGGGGCATAACTCATACCCTATACGATCGAAATGTGGAATGAGAACGTCAGCGTAGTCCGTGGAAGTCGGGGTATAACTTACGCACTATACGACCGAATTGTGGTTTGGGTACGTCAGTGTAATCCATGCAAGTCGGGGCATAACTCACCTGCTATACAACCGAGATGTGGTATGGGAACCGTCAGCGTAGCCCATGCAAGTTAGGGCATCACTCACCGGCTATAAGACCGAAATGTAGTATGGGAACATCAGCGTAGTTCGTAGAAGTTAGGGCATAACTCACGTGCTATACGACCGAAATATGGTATGGGAACGTCAGCGTGGTCCATGGTAGTCGGTGCATGACTCACAATCTATACGACCAAAATGTGGAATGGGAACGTCAGCGTAGTATATGCAAGTCGGAATGTAACTCACCCGCTCTGCGCCCAAAATGTGGAATGACAACATCAGCGTAGTCTGTGGAAGTCGGGGCATAACTCACAACCTATACGGCCGAAATGTGGTTGCTGTCAGCACAGTCCGTGGCAGTAGGACATAACTCACCGGCTACAACCGAAATGTGTTATGGGAACGTCAGCGTAATCCATGGAAGTTGGGGCATAACTCACAGGCTCCTACCGGACCGAAATAGGGTATTGGTGCGTCATATAGTCCATGGCGGTGTCAGGACATAACTCACCCACTATACAACCGAAATGTGGTGCGGGCACATTAGTATAACCCACGACAATCAGGGTGGAACCCACCTCCTGTGCAACCGAAATGTGGTATGGGTATGTCAGTGCAGTTCGTGGCGGTTACGGCGTAACTCACATCCTACACGGCCGAAACGCAGCACGCGAGCAAAACGCCGCGGGGCGGAGGTTAACACGGCGCATCAAGGAATAGCTGCTACTTACTTCCTACACAATGAACAGCGTTATCGAATCGCAGAAACCATCCGGGTTGTTTGTCACGCACCATAGTCTCCAACCATGAAAGATCTGTCATTATTGGTAGAGGTAAGTTGGAGTGCGGTTGAGCGCTGTTTCGTCAGGGCAACCACGTGATGACTTGCCACCTGCCCACTCTGGGGGGGATTGCGGCTTTCCCCTGGGGAAAAATCTTGGCAAAAATTGACAGTTAAACTTTCAACCGCCAAGCTCCTTTGTTCTCTTTCATCTTCACGGCGTTTTCTTCGCGCTCTGCCCAGGGGAAAGCCCCAGTCCCCCCGGAGCCAAGGCATCCTCGAGTCATTTACATAAATTAAATTAGCAGCGTATAACGGTCTTACGGTAGGTGTACTTCGTTGGTGTTTCACTAATAACCCCGCCGCAATTCCGCCGCATTCGGCGCATTCGCACAGTTCTACGGTAGCTCTGGTGCATGTTGCCCGGTGTCGTCTGTCACCCAAGCCCGTGCCCGCTGTATCTATGGATCCTAGCTCAAGTACTTGTGCTCGTTGCATTTGCGCCAATCCAACTCTTCTGGCACGCACGATTTGGCTACATCAAGATCAGGGAACTGCATGGCGCCCATGTTGCAAGACTCTGTTGCGCTAATAGACCAATCGGTACATCGATGTCTCTGGTTGCGGGTGGAACCGGTCTGTAATATTGGGAATAAAATATTGATACTGAGTGCAGGATTGAATCGAGGTCTTATTTCAGGAGCTTCAAATGCGCAAAAGCGTAAGCAATTCATGACCCGCGGGATTGTGGGATGGGAGCGTGTCCTTTCAGGCGTAGTTTCATAGCCTATGAAGTATGTTATACCGGGAGTAACTGTTTATAGTTGAATTAAATAAACTACCAAGTGTTCGCGCAAGTTAAGCGTCTTCTTGACTCGTGCATATACCTGTCCTTGGACTTCTGGGTGGGCGGCTAAGAAACCGAGACTGAACAGCGGGGTTGAATACCTTCATTTGATGGATGAATCGCTGGTTACTTTATCGGTAGGCAGAGTCGCCTGCAGCCAGCGATATTCCTGCCATATAGGCTAGGACAACCCTCAGGACCACCCTTCAAGTCGTCAAATCAGCGATCCGGTGTGTAGTGAGCGTACGGAACGGCTAAACAACGTGGGGCGGTGCATAAACGGCTTAGTGAGCGTGGTTAACAAGTAGCTAGGCGAGAACGAACACGGAGCGCAAATCGGCACAGAATGGTTCATGTAAGGAGTCGAGCCAGGTCAAGCCAAGTTACTGTAAGCGTTCGAACCACCCTGAAACGCATATGAATGGACAATAGATGCACAGTCGACATCCTTTTAGGATAGTGTGTAATATGCGGGCTGTCGCCCAAAAGTTATATGTATTATTTCAGCTGGGCTGTATCTGAATGCATCTACCCAGACATCCGATCGTTTCCCTCGGTGCAGCCTTGCGTCAACTACGACTCGTATTCATAGAACCCCTTTCCACTCTTCTTCCCCAGCCAGCCAGCATCGACCATCCGCTCGAGTAATACACTCGGTCGATACTTGGAGTCGCCCGTACCCTCGTAGAGCACACGCTGAATCGCGAGGCAAGTGTCCAGTCCAATGCTATGTTTAGTACGTTAGCTAGTGCTCATAGCATAGAGGCAGATATTACTTACAAGTCGGCTGAAATCGACGGATTGGATAGACAAAGGATTTAGTCAAAAGGACTGGGAGAGGGCTCTGTTGAACGCACCAAGTGTAAGGGGTCCCATTGGGTGGTTCATCCCGAGCTTGAGGGTTGTATCAATGTCGTCACGCGTAGCTACTCCCTAAATGCGTAAAATCAGTCGGAGCATCGGACATGAAACCGGAAATAATCGACCTTTTCCAAGCACATGATTGCTATTTCGGATTAACGTTGATCCGTCAGTAGTTCACAACAAATTTGGTGCATTTATCGCACCTTCGTTAATGAACGGCATGAGAAGCGCTGTAAACAGACGTTAGGTATAAGCCATGTAGCGTGCAGAAAGACGCGAACTTGCCGTTCGATACAAATCCTGGGACGTCCTTGGAGACGGTTACCTCTGCAGTGGAGGAACATTGGGTTGCTTGTGCAGCTCATAAAGTAAGGTAACGGTACCTTTGCCACAAGCTTGGGCGAAAGATCGTGCCCGCTCCAAGGTCTCGGGAGTTGTTTGGAGCCCGGATATAAGTTCGACAAGTTTCTTGGATCCCATAAATTAGTTTAGGACTCGAATATCAATTCACGGACTAACCATAACCGGTACGGGGTTGAAGAAATGTAGGCCTAATATAACAAATGATGTCGTATTGCCTGATTCATGTTCAACTGGAGCTTACCGACGACTCGCCCGGCAGATTTCTTGCCCTCTTCTGAAGCAGGGCTGACACCCTCGGGTATCGCAGCAGCGGCGATTTTTGTGATGCTAATAGAAGAGGTGTTGGTTGCAAGAACCGCGTCGGGTCGCATCTCCCTTGCTAGCGACTTGAACAAGGATAGCTTAAGGTTGACGTTTTCAGACGCAGCCTGCGGGCCAAGTCAATCAAGTGTTGTCTGGCCGGAAATGCGACGAACCTCGACGACCAAATCTAAGTCCCTAAACCCTTTGACCCCCTCTTCTCCTACCACGACGACACGGTCCCTGGCCTCTTTCGCGGCCTCGCTCTCGAGTTTGCCTTTTGAGACATCCTTGGCCAAGAGTTTGTCCATGAGTGCAAGGGACTTTTTGATTTGGTCGGAGGATCGATCGTATATATAAACGGGTAGCTTGGCGCGAACAGCTCCAACGTAGGCGATGCCTGAGATAGATGTGAATAAAGGACGTCTATTAGGGGAGCGGCTGGCTCACCCAGTCCCATCTGACCTCCGCCTGAAATTCTGCTTAATAAGAATAGCTACCGGCGCTCCCTGCGACTCACCCAGCACTCCAAAGCGTTTAAACCCATGAGCCATAGACATGTTAAGGTTACTGGTTGTCGTTCGGAACGGGTTGAATTGGAACCGGACCGGATCAACTTCAAATGATTTCTGCACGTGCGTAATGCCAAATAGAACCCGCCATCATAACAAATTCACCCCAAGCGAAGTGGAGGTCTCCACGATGGGCAATCACCCTCGATCTCGAGCACGTTCAACTACCTATATAAACTTCTGATGTTTTACTCTTGCATGACCCCGACTACACGCAGCAGCTCTTTGATACGATGTCTATGTCCGGGCACTTGAACGCTCTAAGCGATGCTGAGATTGTCACAGAGGTATTTGAACAGGCAAGTAGGGTTTCCCTCTAAACATATTTCAAAAGTTGAATGCGTTTTGTCTAGGAAGCAGCACTTCGTTTCCCTTCGTTCAACGCTAATGACGCGTTCAACATCGGTAGTCTAATCCGTGCTAAGTTCCTGGCTAGGCATCTTCCCTATCCCACCCGGGACGATGCAACTATATCCTCTATCGCTTCGACTGTGTCAAGCGCTGAGCAAGTTCCAGAATGGGCTAATCGTGGGATTGTCATCTCGATTTCGACATTCACTGGCCACACACTGTTCGCCTGCACAGTTGGTGCCGAGTCCGAGGTCACTCCTGATAACTGGGTTTGGGTCCGTTTATCCGGTTTCTTTTCTGGTTGATTGGTATTGATAATTGGATCTAGGTTGAAGGAAAGCGCAATGTTGTCCGTCGGTTTAATCATAGCTCCTATTATATGGGTAGGAAACTAGCCGCTGCTGGAAAGGCAAGTCTTTCTGTGGGCTTAACTATCACCGATCTTACTTTTCTCCAAACAGACACAAGAGTCTGCAAATTTGCCATTCCCCGAATACGCTACTCACGGCGGTGCATTCCCTGTTTGGTTGCACAACGCACCATCGTCGCCCGTTGCTGTTATTGTCGTGAGCGGCCTCCCTCAGCGTGATGACCATATGAGTGAGCCTATTTTACGTTTGTGCTGATATCGCCTGACATGGCTCGTATTAGTTATCGTTGAAACCCTCACGGAATATATTCCTAAAATAAAGAGTCCCACTCCATCGGTAGTGTGAACCACTCTATCACTCGTGTATTTCAGTCAAACTTCATTACTGAATTGAAGCAAACGTTATTACAAGATCCAGTCTAAGATTACGAAAGCGCATTTTATTGGGGCTCAACCCTTGGCGGACAGCTTAAACCCGCTTATCGCCATACTCTTCCTCGTGCCCCTTTCCTTGCTTTTCCTTGCGCCCCTTTTCACCCAAATCCAACGTCTCGCTCCGGCTCTCGAAACCGGTAGTAGGTCGCACAACGTCCGCTGTCGCACCCCATCCTCTCCCCTCGCCAAGTCGACTGTACCACTCGGTTCCTCGCACAAATATCTTCCAGATCTCAGCCGACGCAATAAACACCAAAGTCATCCCGACGATAAGCCCCCACTCCCACGTAATCCCGCTCTGGTAAAACACGCGAGTGTTTAGCCCAGGGATGTAAATGGCGAGCGGGACCGAGGCACAGCCGATGACGACGGACCAGAAGAGGATGGGATTCGCCCAGAGGTCTTTAGCGAAGGATTGGCCTGGTGTGATATTGAACATGGATCGATCGAGGGCTTTGAGTTCCCAGGCCTGGTTGCTGGGGTCAGTCAAGGTGCGTAGAAAGAGATGAAGCTGGACTTGCGTAGAAGAGGATCTCAAAGATGAGGGTAGCAAAAACGGTGGAGCGGGCGCGGAAGACGGGCTCGCAAGACTCGTTGTGCTGACGATTACATTCGTGGCCGAGGTTTCCGCCATTAGCTCCATAAATGACGATCACAAACTGAGAAGTGGTGAGTATCAGTACGTTTCATTGATATGGATGACCCAAGACTTACAGCAAGGAGACAGGTCGCCCCCATGACTAATCCATCTGAGATTCGCCTGTAAGCAGCCTCTCGCAACGAAAGAATCGAACACTTACAATACATGATCTCGATCATAACTTGCAGCGTAAACACACCGGTCTTTGTATTATGCGGCGGCCGCTTCATGATATTCACCGCCGGTTTCTCGAGACCCAACCCAAATGCCGGTGGCCCAGACGTAATCATGTTGATCCAGAGAATCGCCAGCGGATTCAGTGGGAACACGCTCGTACCCGCCCCGTCGATGAAACATAGTCCAATGACGAGCAGGACGACCTCGGCAACGTTGGTGGCGAGAAGGTGCAAGACAAAGCGTTGGATGTTGTCAAAGATTCGGCGGCCCTCGCTGATGGCGCAACGGATCGAGTCAAAGTTGTCGTCAGTGAGGACGAGGTCGGACGCGTCTTTTGCAACGTCAGATCCGCCCATGCCCATTGCAATGCCCACGGGAGCGAGCTTGAGAGACGGTGCGTCTGGTTAGAGCCTTGGTAAGTCCCTCGTTTCGACAAAAGAGAAAATTCACCCACCATTCACGCCATCCCCCGTCATAGCCATATACTTTCTCCTCCGACTCCCAGCCTCGATCATCCGCACCTTGGTCTGCGGCGCGCACCGCGCAATCACCAGCGGCAATTCGGGCAGCCTATCAATCTCCGCATCGCTCATCCTATCAAACTCGGCCGCAGTCATGATCTCGCCCTTTTTCCCGCCCACAACCGCATCCGGCCCGACAATCTCAATCTCGCGCGCAATGGCCGCGGCTGTCGCAGCGTGATCGCCCGTGAGCATGTGGACTGTGATACCAGCGGCTCGACAGGCGCGCACGGCATCGCGCGATTCGCGGCGCGGGGGGTCGTAGATCCCGACGAGGCCGAGAAAGGTCATGTCCCGCTCGGTGTCTTGGCGCGAGGGCGTGCTGGACGAGGAGGATACTCGGCGCGCGGAGAGGGCGAGGACGCGGAGACCTTGGCCGGCGAGGGACTCGGCTTGGGCGAGTGTGGCGGCATGGACGGCGTCGGTGAGCGGGGTGGCGTCATCAATCGAGCTGGTGGGAGAAGATAGACAGGTCGTGCTCGCCGCAAGAACGTTCTCAACCTAAATACAACAGTTAGTAAGCGCATACACCCACCCACCCGATACGGCACTCACCGCGCCTTTGAGCAGAACCAAATTCTCGGGCCGCTCCCGATCCGCATACACAACACTCATCCGCTTCAACTCGGAATCAAACGGAAACTCGGTCAATAGCTTGTATCGCCTCGTATCCTTTTTCTCTTCTTCGTCCTCGTCGTCTTCGCTCTGCACGCGCGCAAGCTTGGGCCGACTGAGCTGGAGCTTGTGCGCCAGGACTTGGAGTGCGACCTCGGTCGGATCGCCCGTCGACTTCCAAACGCCGTCCTTGTTTTGCGCGATTGTCGCAACGTTGCATAGACTTGCGCATTCGACGAGCGCGCCAAGGCCGGCGTCGAGCGAGTCTGGGCGGACAATCCGTTCTTCCTCAGCGATGCGCTCAAACACACGGCCTTCAGGGCGGAGCGCCTCGGCGCCTGCCTCGACGTCAAACGTCCTCGACACGTTGCCGGTGCTTGGCCTGTTGCTGCTGTCATTGCCGTCGTTGGAACCAGCGATCTTTTCGCCCTGACCAATGCGGCCCGACGCGATCCATAGCTTGCGAACGACCATCTTGCCTTGCGTGAGTGTGCCAGTCTTGTCGGAGCAAACGTCGGTGACACCACCAAGTGCTTCGAGCGCGTTGAGTTTTCGGACGATGACGTGCTGCTTGGCCATGCGAGACGTCCCGGCGGACATGGTGATCGTAAGGACAGCTATGAGGGATTCGGGGATGACCGCGATGCCGAGGCTAAAAGCGAGAGCTTTAATGGGAGTAGTGGAGAGAAGAAAGGGGGACGTACGCAATGGCGTAGATGGCGACTTCGTTTGTGACGTGGAATCGAGCGACGCCAAAGACGATGAGAGCTAGAATGATCGCGCACTGGAGAGCGAGGTGAGTGTTTTGCTTAGAAATGTGCCAGATGACTCACGATGAATAGGATGTATGCGAGCTTTGAAAGCTTAATCTGAAGAGGCGTTCCGGATCGAAGGCCACTAGCAAACAGTCAACACGCATTTATGGAATCAAGGGCCATACTCACAGCCAAAGCATGACCCTCTCCTTGATCCTCGCTCCCAGCCCGAGCTTTCGTCCATCATCGTCCACCTTACGAACCCTACTTTTCTTCCCCCTCATGGCGCTCGCAATGGCCCCAACCTGGGTGCCCATCCCGGTAGCCACTACAATCCCAGTCGCACGTCCTTTGACGACATTTGCGCTCGAGAACAGCATGTTGATACGGTCTCCGACGCCCACATCGCCGTCTGAATGGACTTGGTCTGGGTCCGGTCCGTCCACGCCCTCGGGCGGGGGCTTGTGGTCCGTTTCACTCAGCCGATGAACGACCTTGACAACAGGCAGAGCTTCGCCTGTCAACAACGCCTCGTCGCACTCGACATTAGCAGCCGTAATGACTCTCATATCCGCTGGGACAACATCGCCCAACTTGACCATGATGATATCACCCGGGACGACATGGCGCGACGGAACAATCTTGGCTTCCCCGCCGCGGACGACGAGGGCGGTGGGTGAGGACAAGGACCGGAGCGAGTCCATGGTCTTTTCAGCCTTGTATTCTTGAATAAAGCCGACGGTGACGTTGAGGAGGATGACGGCGGTGATGACGGCGCCTTCGATCCAGTCTTGGACGCCCCAGGAGAGGGCGCAGGCGGCGACGAGGACAAGTGTGAGGGCGTTGGCTGCGGAGGTGGTTGGTTAGCGCGAGTGGGGGCTAGATGGAAATGGACTTGCCCATTTGGCGGATGAGGACTTTGAGCGGAGAGATGCCTCCGTCGTCTTCGAGTGCGTTTTCGCCATATCTGTCAAGGTAAGCTCCCCGTTTATGCTTCAGATGAGAGAAACTCACTCCTCGAGGCGGCGCTCGGCATCCTCGTCGGTCAACCCATCGTGCTCGCTCGATCGTAGCTTGCGTATGATTGCAGCAGCATCGAGCAAATGCGCGCGCTCAGAGAGCGGGACCTGGTTCGGCTGAGGCTGCTTGCCTTTGGCCGAGCGTTCGTCGATGGTATACGACTTGCCGAATCGTTTGCGCGTAAACAAGCCCATCAAGTCGTACTAAGTCGAATAAAGGTCGTCAAGTCGTAAATGGGACAGGGAGTAAACAACGCGCGCCCGGGGACGGTGCGCGGTTTACGCCAGTGGCCCTCCTTTTATAGCCACCCCCCATCGCGCTATCGGAGCGATGCAAAGGCTCGGCATATACGCACTGTCTTGGCCGGAACCGCGATTGGCCGAGCGAGGTCTGCGTGCTGCCGTACATAATACTTGGACCGCTTGGCGTGCCTGGACGCGGGTCGAGCGCACCGGTTGGGATGTGGGTTACGTTGCCGTACGTCGTCGCTCCAACGGGCGTTTGAATGTACCGTCCTTGGCACCGTAGGGCATGGGTCGAGCAGTGTAATGGTGGGGAGCCGTGCGGTCCGTTCAAGTCCCGGTGTCTTTCTCGTAAGTTTACGCAATGTACAAATCCCTGTGAGAGCTAAAGCCAAGGGCCAAGCATATGTGGGATAGTCTTTCCTGGGAATTATCGCACGAACAGAAGTGAAGAGTTTATTAGAGTTTATGTGGCACAGAGCTGTCGGGGGTTGGTCATCCGAATGCCGGCGGCATAGTGATGTCATCGCTCTGGGCACTTTCAAAGCCAAGGCACACCGGCATGTGAATCCCGAGGTCCGTAGAACATTCTATGCCATGCTCATCGCTGCTTGGCCCTCCCATGCAAATTTTACTGCGCATATAGGCATAAACTTTTATGTGGGTCGAGTCTTCTGGAGGGGCAATCATAAATATAACTTAGAAACCAGATCGTTTGAGGGGGCCAAGTAAAATCCCTTGTTAGATGAACCAGATATCAACAATATCCTAGACGGCTACCCATCCTCAAGTGGAATCTGGTGTGTCGACCTGGACGGTGTCGTTCAAGGTTGAGAGGCGCGGTACCCGTGAGAAATATGAGACCGAACCAGCACCGTTGTGTCTCATGAAGCATGTCGTTTCCACCTTGGCGCGCAACAGAATGACTTTGCAGTCATGTATAATACATAGCTTTCTGTTTGTCAGTTTGCACTCAAACATGTAGAACGTTTGAACATTAGAAAGAATTTATTTATCGTAGAAGAACAATGTGGGGTATATTGGTTCACGGTAGTCGCACAGAGACATGTTCTGGAGTCTAGCCAAACCGGCTAGGCCTAGTCTAAGACTCTAGTCTGTTAGCGAGCAGCTCAGAGAGAGCAAACGGCAAGGAACCTACCAACCGGACGACAGCGAGTGCTAGCCCAGCGCCAGCGAGATGCTCGTCATGCATGGCCCATTCCCGAGCGGCGCGAGTGCAGCGTTAGCACTGAGCGTGTTTATGATATTTTGATTGCCTCGCACAGTCCTGTGAGCGAGCACCCCGTCCCTGACTCGCGCGGACGCCGTAGCGCCAGGACAGGAGCATCGAGCTCGGCGACCTATGTGCTTCCCGAGGACTTACACGAAGCTAGCTACCTGCGGACGATGTCAGGCGCGTGCGAGGAGAGATCAACAGGGGCAAACTGACCTTGGTGGGAGCCGCTGGATGCCGAGAATAACCGTGGGCATCGGGGTTCTCGACAGGTAGTGCATAGGAGACTGCAGGAGAGGTCAACCTTGAATTCGCCGTGGAACGAGGGACGCTTACTTGCGGGAGACGGTTAATAGTGGGGTATGGTGATGATGTTACAAGGTAGAATAGAGATAGTGGTGAAGAGTGAACGAGTAAAAAGCGACGACGCGGGTCGGGTGGAGGGACGAGTGGAGCGGGGTGGTGGTTGAGAGCAAGTTGCTGGCTCGAGGCGGCCGACTTTATACCCCCTGAACACGGCCAAAACGCAAATATTCGCAGAAGCGGCAGATCACATGAGCGCTCAGCGCGGATGCCCGCCGAGCGGAGTTGGACCACAGTCAGGAGTCTCTATACATTCGGGTCTGGAGC
>WSTG01000767.1:0-14058 GCA_019616325.1 Ceratobasidium sp. 394
ACATGGCCCGGCTGTGGCGTGAAGAGCCAAAGCTCCCAGGGGTCAGGGGTCATTTTTTCAAACTTCGAATTTCGCTATTTTATTTTTATAGATCGACTCCCCTCGTCCGTGCGATCACAATGGTACTATTTACATGCTCTCGGAGTCACTTTATCGTGCGTGAACGACTCAAACGTGGGCGGTATTTATTTGGTCAAAAAATAAGCGCTCCGCCAACGTTTTTGCAAACAGCAATAATCACTGGGATCTAAGGAGTGGTAATCTGGACATCAAACGCTTATGTGTACTTAGCCCGAGACCAAGCCTTCTTCAGAACGGCGCTTATGGGGGGTTTGGAACCGTTCCGGCGAGAGCTTGGAACGTTTGTTCTTGTGGACGGAGCCTCAAAAGACAGCTGCCAAGCTCCCTACACCCGCGTCATATGACTTAGCTGTAATGGAGAAAGTTGTAGCCCGACTTCAAAATGTGCCATACGCACCATTCTGCAGACTGTAGCGATTTTCGTTGATTTACTTGAAGGTGCTTGATGAGCCAGAGGATCGGCCTGAAAATCCATTTGAAATGGGGTTCGATGAGGGCACTTAGCCATGTTTCACCGCTCCTCTTCTTGTGTTGCTGGTCTGACTTGCGTTCTAGTACTATATGGCTCTTGTAACTGGTGCAAGGGGTGGAATAGATGCCCCCGCACCCCTAGACGAAGTGCTAGCGGCCCCAGATGCTCTTGAGATGCCAGCAAGGCGACAAGCGGCTCATGAAGACTGACCCGTATCCGAGCTGAATACCCACGACAAGCGCCAGCACGTCTTTTCGGTCGGAGCTCGAAAAGTGGGGAATGAGGTTTGATGACCTTGTGCACTCGATTGTATACGGTGAACAGAGCTGTGGGGACGATCCGATAATCATTAAAGCACGGAAACAGCTCCACAGCAAGCACTTGCCACAGCTGTTCCGAAACATGCATCAACCCCCAGCAGCGCCAAAGGGTAGCCCTAGAGCTCTGGCTACAGGTGATGCTACATTCCATTGTTAGAGCCTCTGTGCTAACCAGAACGTATGTCTTCCCCTGCCTAAAGTGTCTCGCCATCTGGTCCTTGGCGACTTTCTTCCGTAACGAAGAATTAAGTGCGACTTTCCGTCTTGCTTCATCCCCTGAAACACCAAAATGCGTCTGCAAGACATCCGCAACAGGGCGCGCATTGGCTCGTGACTCGACAAACACGATTGTCGGCAGAACCTCTTCGTCGGGAGGAGGAGACTGGGGAAGAACTGAACAATCGCGCCGTAACATTACTTTCCGCCCATCATTTGCACGATCTTGTGGCAGAGGTCGTGCTGGAAACACCCCATGTTAAGGTATCTGTACTTCTTCATGCAGAGCGCACCGGTCATCGCTGTCTTGACTCGTTCTGGGCAGGTTGCAGTCACTGTAACACACACTGTCTTTTCAGGGAAGAATAATCGCATACGGCCAACCTCCTCGTAGTCCTTTCGAAGCTCCGATGCCGTTCCCCGTGTGTAGATACAGTGCGCTTCGTCAATAGCAACAAAGTGACGTTTGTGCCTAAGCTTCCGCGACATAACGCATTTGCGGAGCTTATTGCTGTCGCCAAAGGCCTTGGGTGACGATATGACGACTTTCTACCTCCAGGAGCTTGTCGTTGAGTGTGTGAGCATTGACGGCAATAGCGCAGGGTTTATAGGCTCAATACTGCTCAGCCTGCTGCTCTTCAATGTAGTTCAGGGGGGAAAAAATCCAGGCCATGGTATTTAGGGTGTCGGACAGTGTAGCCAGCACCAATAGTAGCGATTTTCCAGATCCTGTCAATGCAATACCCAGAACATTGAGCCCCTTGAGTGCCCAGAGGGTATATTTGATCTGGAAGTCTTTTATATTGAATCCAGAAGCATCTTTGCCCGCATATTCGATGCGCTCGCGGTCAGTTAGGGGCGTGGGGGCCTCGACATCCATAGAGTAGTCTAGGAGGAACCAAGCACTGCAGAAAAATTGATTGAGCCTCAGCGCTGCCAGGGGAGTCACTATTCAAGGGTTCAGACCTAGATCTTAAGAATTGGCGAGTGTAGCGGGAGTGCAAAAGCTGCGCATAGGGGCACCGGATGAGCCCGGATGCAAATTCTCGCTCAACCTCGCGCTTGTGCACGCCCCCCTCACGACCAAGTAGGTATAATAATTCAGCTTTCTTTTTGCACAGTCACCCATTTTCGATATCTGACTACGATATCCATTATTTAATGTAGTGAAAATAACCTGGTTTCGGAGAGATAGAGCCGCGCCTTTTGGGGCTCCATCCGCAAGGACAAATGTTCCAAGCCCTCGGGGAGGCTCCTATCCCTCAATCCACAGCGCTGCCTGAAAGAGGGCTTGGTTCCAGGCTAATGTGTACTATGAGGTTGCCGACCCCTTATCTTATTCCGACGAGGGTTTGATCACCGATCACGTGATTCTCTGACACCCCGCATCGACGCGTACGAGAACCTTACCTGGACGAGATTACGAACCTCTGTGGCATCGGCAAACCTCGTGATACTGTGTGTTAGCTCGACCTTCAAACTACGTAGACAGGAGCAATGCAACCGGGCGAAGCTAAATCTGGAACTGAGGCGTGTGCAACGCAACTTGCGGGAAACCGCACGTCCCCGCGTGTAGGGAATGGTATCACCCTGGGGTGTGGTCGAACGGTGAGCTGGAGCTACAATATCAAGGTACTATTATTTTTGCTTTGGGTTAAATGTCGTACTGACCTTTGCCCAGCGGCAGGTGCAGGGGCCTGGTCTAAAGTTGGCTACAACTGGGGCTCAGAAAGAGCTGTTCCCGAGTTCCAAGAAACGACTGCATGAACCTAGGTAAGCAATTCTTGATGTACTCCGTTCAACCCTGGTTAAACACTTCGCGTATAGACCCTCGACCCATCCGACACCCCGAGTACTAAATAACAGTTCTCATGTCGTATCAGCCTCAACGTCACATGCAGAGAACCCCGGTGAAACGTAAGTAGAAGAACTGGATCTACATAATTTTCATTGAATCTGTCCTACTACAGCGTGCTTGTGTATCCCGCGGGCAAACCTGGTGCGGTCACAATTTATCGCAGGGATGTACAGCGTTTGGCACCAGGAAAATGGCTTAATGACAGTCTTGTTGAGCTTGGTCTTAAGTAAGATTAAGCGGCTTCATATCATTCCCATTCCAGGTTACTCACAATCCCGATAGAATATGGCTCAGCGACTTGAGCGCACGAGATCCTAGGCTGGCAGACGAACTTCACGTGTTCAACTCTTTTTTCTTCAAGAAGCTCAATAACGGCTTAGCCAAAGGTTGCAACTATGAAAGCGTCAAGAGATGGACGACAGGAGTCGACCTTTTCAAGAAAAAATATATCGTAGTTCCAATCAATGAGCGGTGAGCAGCAGTTCTACCGCACGCACAACCAACTGAACTCAATGCACTTGCAGCTTTCACTGGTACCTCGCGATTATTTGTTTTCCCAGCCATGTTCTGCGTGCACCACCTGTGAAAGCGCCGCAGCGCGCTAAGAGAGCCCGCTCATGCAGCTCCAGGACTACCACAGGTGCTAAGGTGCAGCCCTGTTCAAATGGTGAGATGATTGAGTGTCGAACAACCTGGTTATGAATTCACAACGCACAATTGTAGGGGATGATGAAGTTATACAGATAGATACGACGGACGAAGAGCTTGACGAAGAGCAAAAAGCAAGTGCGTATGCGTGAGTAAAGACCTGGACCAGTGTAAATATTGAACCAACTAATGAATTCTCATAGACAAAAATGCTGGATTTTGATATTTGATTCGCTTGCGGGACGTCATGATAATACAGTTCGCGTCTTACGTGAATATATTCAAGCTGAAGCTCAGAAGAAACACGGAAAACTTGTCGAGACCAAGAACGCACAGCTTAGTCGTGGTCTTATCGAAGACAGGCACTTGACGGTGAGTGTTTCGAGATCAATTTCTTACAGCATTTTTATTATTATTGCGTTTCAGGTCCCAAGACAACCGAACGGCTGGGATTGCGGTATCTACTTATTACACCACGTCGAGACATTTATCGAAAACCCACTTGAACTCCTTGCCCTTTCCGACGTGAGTAATCACCTATGAGGTTCGGTTTGCACAAACAGCGCAGCGTTGACACCTTTAAGCAGTGCCAGTCGATGCGCAAGAACGTTCCACGGCGTAATGCACTCTGGAAAGAACAATATGTTCTCAAGAAACGAGCTCACTTTCAGGATACCGTCAACGTTCTGTCAGCCGAGTGGCAAAAGGCTGAGTTGAAGGGTGTTTAGGCGGCGAAGGATACGGGCTATTGAGCCTCAAGATCTGATACCGGGAAACTGAGTTTTGCGGCTTTAATATGTGGCTTCTGCAGCGAATATTGTGTGTTTTATGAATGTATGTATGCGCTTAGAATATGAATATGTATGATATATTGAACGCTACAGGATGATCTGCATAAGGCAACTGATTACCGTGACATGTTTGCCACTGCCCTCCCTCCACCTGTTTCAGTAGAGGTATTATCATTGACCTTCACGACCCCCTCCCGGCATGATTATTGGGCCGTGTCACGACAGTGCCGGCACAGCAACTTCATTCGTCACAATACGAGTGAGATATTGCGCACCTGCCTGGTGCTTGGAGTCCGCTGAGGGGAGTTTTGTCCCCTATTCCGTGCTCACTATGCGCTGTATTAGTAGTTGTAAGAGTGGTACATGACATACCGAGTGTATTGTCAATATACCGTCCGCCTTGACGCATTGTTGAGAGAATAGGATAAATGCACATGGTGTTAGCGTGTTTTACGGTCTGAGAAGATAAAAGGGGAATGGTTTAAAGGTGGGTATCGTCGGTTCAAGCATAGCGGAAAGGAGAGTATGATAGTAAGTTACGATATAGCATCTTTAAATGGTGTTGGCGTTGTTGATGCCTACAATGAATAGCTGCCCGTAAGCGCTAACCACCGTTCTATCCTATCCACGGCAATTTTGCCCACGTAAATTCCGTACAAAGACGGTACGGTTTTCTCCCACCGAGACTTAAGATACGTTTGGCAGCGCCGCACACCAGTGTCTGTATTTTCCTAGACACAATTACATATATGAAAACTGGAGTAAAATGGACCGGAAAATATTACCCGTCACCTTGCTCGCGTTAGGCAGGCACAAGGCTCCTATATGCGTTTCCATTCATTCATTGTTCAAGGTTTGGACATCCGGATAAGCTATTTGACATCACGGCCGGGGGGCATGCATGATGTTAGCTGACATGCAAGCACCGCGCATACAAAGCGTCATTGCGCATATAAGACGCCCATGCAAGGTGTTGGTGTGATCAACTTGAAGCTGACAGTGGCGCCCGAGTCACGTGATTACCATTAAGCGCCGCCGGGGACCGGCCTGGGACGCTTAGTCGTGTCATCCGTTGCACCCGTCACGTTCCAGAGGTAAGCTACGTTGTGTATCACATATCGACAGTACGTATTGGGCAGTCTAGTCTCCGCTCGCATAGCCGGTTGGCGATCGTTTATGGTCCGAATCGCGCGCTCGGCCGCGCCATTACTCACCGACGAGTTGGCACAACCACATTGTAGCCTCGTGTACCTGTGTGGAAGTTGATCGGAGGCGACTCGTGGCTGGAATCATAAAGCAGGTTACCGGGGGTCGGGGGTGGAATAACGAAGCCTTTGCTCAAGTTGGTATAGGCGGGGAACGTGCAAGGTAGAGCAGTTACCAGTAATGTGGGAATGAGTGGTGTGGGTAGAGGCAGCGTGTTGGACGTTGAGTAAAAGCTTGACACAGTGGGCGTGACGGCGTAGGCGCTGGACATTCGACAGGCCGGTGGTGGCATGGTCTTGCAATTGAGTGAAGGATCAGGTGAGGGTGGGGGTTGCTTCGTATAAGCAAGACGGTGGAATAACAGCGCAGAACATAGTTGGTGCAGCGGTTCATGTGCCAGAGCCAAGAGATAGCGCATAGTTATGTGTATGTGACTAGCCGAGAAGCAAACAAGTCCCGACTTGTATCAGCAAGAGTGGGAGAGTAGGTGAGCGCAAGTGGTGGGGCAAGACGAAAAGTGACCAGGGTAGCTGAGGAGCGAGTGCCAGTGTGCATGAAGAACAGAATTGTGTGATACCCACGAGGCAATCTCTATACAGTAGCCTTTGTGGGCATCGTTAGCTCCGGTGTACCTACAAGAATCATGTCCATACACATAAAAGCTGTGAGTGATTGGCTGGCACCGCGTCTCCCAGTAAATTCCAGAACCGCATCGAGTAGGGTACGTTTCTTATTGGAGCGTTTTCAAAACGTTTGCAAATGTGGTTTCAAAAAACCGTTTTCAAATGGTTTTCAAATGGAGGGAAATGTGCAATTGTTACTAAATAGGGATACCACGGCGCTGTAGCTGAACTCACCATAAACTGAAAAATGACCAGAACATATTAAAGATCGGCAAGCATGGATTGCGGTGAAAGGGCACAAACGGGGTCACTGGGGCGCTCCTTGGCTTTGAGGACTCCCTCGCTATACACACTTCTCAGGAACATGATCCACCAAGTACCGCCTGCATATACAGTACTGCCTGACTTGTACGGTTATGTGCACTGTTATCGAGTCTTCCTGAATCAATTCCCAGCTCTGGGGGCGATCACTACCCATTTAGTCATTTTCAGATTGATCAGAGATGGGTGAACACTACCGAGTCGCAACAAGGGGCTGTCAATCGTGCTCTCAAGGTTGTCTTTGGAAGTCGAGGGAACCGAATCGCAGCTGGGGGCCTTCCTGTCGAGTTTGATTACCGTGGAAAAAATCTGCAGGGCGTTGTTGACGTGATATCGACCTACCTTACTGGGGACGAGCAGCTCGATGCAGTACTCCTTAAATGGGTGGATGACCTCATCGCCAGCGCCGAGCCACTTGTCAATCCAGCAAACAGTCCGGTAGGCCTGATACTGTTTGAATGCCCAATACCACAATACTTCAAAGAGAACGACCCATAGGGCGATAAATTAGAAGGCGATTCGACTGGGCAAGTGCGCCGAGCAACATACTGTGGGCTGCAAATCAAATGCAACCCCCATGAGGAGCTAACGCTGCCACAGCTAGCAATTTTGAGATCACGGTGTATATATGGGTTTTGTAGCCCTATAAGAGCTCTAGATTCTGGTGTAGACACAACCAGGACATATAAAACGGACAGCAGTACAGAGAGAGGTTTGAAACCCTCAATTTCCAGAGCGCTCTAGAGTGAATATTTTGCTAGGGCCCAAAGACAAAGTTTGTAGATAGCAGTATACAGAGTAGATTTGCCACTTGGACTGCGCGATTCAGCCCAGCCATTGCTGAGATATGAACCTCACGATTTCAGGTGGTCACTAGTTGACCCCTGCCATTTCCAATAGGTTACTAGTAATCCCCCCTGAAATTGTAACGCTCATATCTCGGCGACGACTGAGCCAAATTGTGCAGTCCAAGTTGTTAATCTACGAAGTATACTGCTATCTACAAACCCTGTCTTTGGGCCCTAGCAAAATATTCACTCTAGAGCGCTCTGGAAATTGGGGGTTTCAAACCTCTCTCTGCACTGCTACCCGATTTATATTTCCCAGCTCTGTCTACACTAGAATTTTGAGCTCTTATAGGGCTACGAAACTTATATATACACCGTGATCCCAAAATCGCTAGCTGCAGCAGCGTTAGCTCCTGATGGGGGTTGCATTTGATTTGTAGCCCACTGTATAAACAAAACCTCATTGATGAAGCGGCTGCAATCGAAGAAGTCAGGAAGAAGCAGCGAACTGAAATAAGGCAAAAAGAGGAGAAAGTGCTAGCTCGCACTGAAATAAATGTATGCAAGGTGCAATTCCCGCACTCAGCACGATTTAAGCATGCATATATTCCAAAATAGGTCACCTACGACCCAGAGAAGCTCACCGATGTTCCATCAAAGTGAAGGATCTCGGGGAAGGGCCGAAAGAGTAACGTCAGAACTACTCGACGAGTTCAGTATTTCGTGCCACGGCGAGAAAGGCGAGTGCCGAGCTAGATGTTCGGGTGCTGGTTGCCCAGCCAGCTGGAAAGCGCCCCGTCAGTCTCGGATTGTCTTACCACACGCCCCAGTCTGCAAATACCTCTCCGACGACCTACGCAAGGAGGCCCGCAATGCACTTCAGCTTCTAACGTCATCGGTACACCTTGCAGAACTCGATAGGGTAATAGCACACGACACGGATTCTAGAATCAATCCTACGGGTACAGCTACAGTGCTTGAAGAAAGTCTTTTAAAAAAGCGAAAACTCTGTGGCGAGGATCTACTGGTTTATGCCTGTGTTCTAATTTTCTCCCTCCAACACTAGTCGACTCACCCACCTTCAAGGCGTATGTGGAGCATCTTGACCCTGCAACAAAGCTTGCAAACAGTTCAACATATGTCAAGCTGATTGCGGCCGAAGCTGAAGCCCCTATAATCGTTCCGCCGGACCCTTGTCACCATATGCACAACTGTGCAAAGGGTATATGCAAACTTGAATACTTTGACCTTGTGCTATCTCGCCTACGTAGTATTTTGATTCGCTTTTTCTCAAAGTAGACTTTTGCTGCACATCATCTGACTGTTCTACGGGTTCTGTGTGACATACCTTGCGGGCTAATTCAAATTGGCAACACTCGGTTCCCGTGCATATACTATGCTCTTCATGCGCTGCTACCTTGTCTCGAGCCTATCAGAGAGCTGATTTATAGCAATGTATTGAAGATCAGGAGAGTTTGGCCCCTATACCACTTCAATAGCCCAATACTGAATCTCGCTTTCTAGACGCACAAACCTGATTGGGTTAAGAACAACGAGGAGTTCAGACGCTTTAAAGAGACCCTGGAACAGCTTCACGCACTGCTACCACCCTTCGCCCATGCCGTTGTATGCCTTGAAACGAGCACCTCCACACTAGGCGACGTATACTGCCTCTGGATTGCCGCACAATCTACGTTTCACAGCTTGCTTGTAGAATCGAATCCGCTAGGCGGCCTAATGCTCCCAGAGACACTTCTATCACCAGTACGCGAAATTGTCAACGGGCGTTACGAGCAGGCTATAGAGGGTCCAAAGCACAGTTCTATCTAGCAACCTCTTATCTTAATCCCCGTGAGCATCTTTGGTCTACATGATTTGGCTTAATGTTTATCGAATTGAAAGGATACATCGGATCCGACATATTCAAACAAAAGCACGCCAACCCGCTTGGTACAACAGTCACTCATGGTCCACGTGTATTACACTCAAAAGTTAACACGTATATATCGGGTCCCCAAGGCTCACGCCAAAATCCTGCGCTATTTGATGACGGTATACGCCAGTCTCGACCGGCGTATCTGCGTGTTGGTCAATGTCTACTTTCTTTGCTCGCCCGCGAAGTAAACTCTGGGTGAGCGTCGCATGTTTTCAGGTCCTATCACACCTGGGAAGCGATATTAGAAGCATTTCGAGCTCAAATAATCGCGTGTACTCACCAGAAGTCGCCCTTCGATGGCTATCATAACACAACCACGCCGTTACAATACTAGGGGGATTTGATGGATAATATCGAGGCTCGAGTGCTTGCATATCTGGTGGTCAAACTTTTCTCAATCGTACCGAACTCGATGGCCGAGGAACGTACCCTTTCCGCGTTGACAAAGCTCAACAGTCTGGACCGAGGGAGGCAGAAAGCTCAAACCGTTGTGAGCATGACACAGGTTCTGCAGCACGAGCGCCGCAGGGTGAGTGGGTCAACTATTTTACTGGGGGGTTTTAGCTGAATCTTCCATCGGCACAGCATACAGGCGAGTTCAAACCATAGTTAACAATATTCCGTGACACCCCTGGCCTTGCATCAGGAACCGGTCACCATTCCTGCGTGCATTATAAGCGCTGAAACGTAATTGCATGCAGGTATCAGCATATATAAGCAGTCCGTCAGCACATATCAGCAGCATATAATGCGCGCAGGAATGATGACCGGTTCCTGATGTGTGAGCTCAACAGATCGACCAGTAGTTCATAGTACCGAAGCCGGATCGAGTGTTCCAGAGGTGAAATCAGAGCTTATCAATGATAGCACGAGCGATACCCCCAGCAACCCAGCATACCGTTTATAAACCGTCAATATATTACGCAAAAAGAAGAGGAGGAACTTAGGAGCATGGGGGTCCAAGCAGAATGGGAAGACTCCGCGGGACTCGACCAGGAAATCTCACCTGCACCCACCAGCAGCGAATGCAACAAATTTGTCACCGCTCAGAGCGACGGCATCAATCTCATAAGTCCATACCTGTTGAGCGTACTGGCCTTATGGGTTTGTACACGATGATCTATTCATCACTACGATCAACAAGCTTTGTACAGTATGCGTCGGTATTTTGAGGTATATGCGCTCCATTATGTTGATTTTAACCTTTACTAATGCGTTCTATAGCAAATTGGCCATGTCAACCCGGCTATGAACGATTGGACTGCCCCTACGTTGCGCTCTTACCTTGGTCTCTTAATATTCTCAGTGCACCAGGTGTGTTTGTTGGTGTAATGTTTTAACTTAACCCAAAGCTGACTTAATGCTCTTAGCATCGTTTGTGGATGCCGAGCAAACATCCTTGGGTGGCCAATTGACTGTTAATCGCTTACAACGCGCAATGGGAGACACAACCTTCGAGCCAAGATGGCCCTTGGATCTTGGTGCGGCACACCTTGCTACCGTCTATGGATGTAGCAGCCAAAATTATCAGCGAAAATCTTAGGCATAGTGCATCTACTTATTCTGGTATATCTATTATATATTGTATAATCGCCCGGGCTTTGCCCACATCCGTTCCGGCCTGCCCGTCGCTTGGTGGCTGTGTTCCGGGCATTGCCCGCGCACTTTGCCGAATTTGCAATCCCCGGAGGCTTCGCCCGGGGTTGCGTGTGGGCGCGCCCATGCCGGGCCCTACACCGACTCGACGAGCAACCACTGTGACTAATCAGAACTTACAGGGCGGTCACCCAGTTCATGGCTTTGGCATACCCCCGATGACGGTGTCAGCTTGGCCAGCTGTCTTGTGGGCAGAGGGCAAGTTCGACCCCGACAAGCCTGCAACGGGATTGTTGGAACACGAGCTCCTGTTCCGCGCGAGTCAAGGGTGCACGCTAGGGCTCCGGAAGAAACCGTTAGCAAGTTTCTAACCGAAAAAGTGCATTGTAAGAAACGGTAAGTTACAATTTCAAACGGTATGCATACATTAGTCAGACGCATTACAAATCAAAACACTAGTACATGAGCGATGAAACATCCACACGCTGACGTTTTTGTGGAGGCCGAGCATCAACGGAAAGGGGCTCGGACGAGTGCGAGCGCTTGATAACGATCGACGAGTGATCAGAAATCATGCCGGACAATAATTCCGATGAGAGGGAAATCCCGTCGTTTGCTTCAGCTTCAAACTGATGCGGACTTCCCCTTGCTACCGACGATGCTTCACACTCCTCGTCGGGTAGCGTAAGCTCACCATCCAAGCGCTCTAATACACCTAAAACATCCCCGTTCTCCTTCGGTGCTGCTTCGTTTGATATATTAACGCCTGAAATCGACTGAGCAAGATCCGCAAACCGAGCTGTAGGTCGGAGCGACCTTGATGACTGAGAGAAATGTTAGTGTTTGTGCATAGTGGCATATAATGGGTTAACTCACCAAACTGTTTCGATTCTCTTCGCGTTTGTAATGCTGGGGAATTGTGACCATGTCGATCAGGGTTGAGACTTTTTGTGAAGCATGATCAGGTGAGTTTAACTTTGTTATAGTCGACATTGATCGCTGCTCGGCCATAGAATTAGGGACAATACTAGTAAGGATGACGCCTAGATGTGCCAGGAGCTCTGCCGTAGGCACGGTGCACATGGACTCCCAATAGGCTCGTTCAGCTGATGGTTTGGGTACTTGATGGAATGGACTCAGTCCTCGGGTAAATAAAACAAGCTGGTTGCGGAATGCAATTTCGATCTGGGACCAGCTTGAATATCGAGCAAAGAGAGGAGCATCGGGGTCTTTATTGTAAACTCGTCCTAGAAGCTTGACAAGGTAGGCGCCAGCCTTGGTATAGGCGGGCAGTGCTTGCCGGAGGTCCTGATCAGGCAACAAGTCGGCACTTGAAGAGATATGCTGGCTCTTCCATGTTTTGGTTAACAATTGTGCAGGGCGGTGCAATAAGACATCTGAGCTACGGTAGCCCGGGGAGTTAGAATTTCGTCAGCCGTATTGCCTATAAAATAAAATCGTAACTGTACTTATGTATGTCAAGAAAAAAGGCGGCAAGGTAGACCTGCCCAGCATCTCCGTTAAACATTTCCGCGTACCGACCATTCAGGACACTGGTGATCTCCTTGATAACAGAGCTCGGGAGCCCGACACCCGACACTGTCTCATTAGACTTGAAAATGTCCTGAAAGCGAGCGAGAACGGCAAACCAATATATATAAACATTGGAGAGGGTAGAGTAGCTTGACTCGAGGCACTTGATTGACCGAGCAAACGGCTCAAGGACAGCAGCAAGCTGGGTAAGTTCCTCTTCAAATTTCAGCACCGTAGAGCGATCCATCATCCAGTAAATAGGTGAGGCCTAACATTTAACTATTTAGTCTTAAAGTACAGCTAGAACTAGATGGTACTTACTGGCTTCAGATTCAGGACTCCAGATGAGAGAAGCTCCCAGATTAGTGGCAAACATTTCAAAGTCGAATAGGAGGCATTATAGAAGCAAGCAAATCGGGTGTTTCCAATCGCAATAAGCCCCTCAGCGATGTGATATGCAACACGGAGGGCTGAGAGATGCCGGGCAGCATACTGTATGAGGACGAATGAAAATAGGCATTAATCGACCTCAGCTTGGCAATACAAGACTGAAAGTAAACTAGTTGCCCAACGTCTTTGGCTGCATTATTCAGCTGATGACAAGCGTCCTGGAGGGTGATAATCCAAGGGTACTCTTGCTCAATTAAAGACCGAGCTGCACGAGTATTACCGGCATTAGGGGCCTTGGGCAAGGCCATAATTTGGCCTTCAATTTCTGCTTCGGGCTCCACCAAATTATGACGTAGGTCCATTCATTTTATATGAAACACTAATACAATTTGTGGTCGATCGCTCCACAATATCTGGCCATGCTAGGCCAAATTATTAGCCGTGCCCAAGGTCCCTATTCGGCCTGCATTCCGTGAGCCAAAAATAAGCTCGAGTCGATGGTTCAGGGCAGCTTGGGCTGAGCCGTAGTGCTTAATGTCGTGAGGGTCTAGCGTAAAATGGGCAAAAGGGTAGATACTGGGGTGATCGGAGAGTGTGTTTGGTAGAGCGGGGAGATGGCGTAGAAGCTCAAGGAGACGAGGATCGAGTGGCACACGGCCGGGCTCAGTTTGTGGATTAGAAGAGGTTTCTGACGGCGACATCGAGATTAGCAGAGGTGGTGGCAAAGTTCAAGTGGCAAGGGGCGTGAACTTGGGTGTTATATGCGAGTCAGTATTAGTAATCACTGGACTCACGTGGAGCCTTCCAGCAAGACCAGCAAGTTACCGTAAGTAACTGTTGGCAATGCCTGTTTAGAAGTGTTTGTAAGTTACCGGTAAGCGATTTCCGGTTTCTTACGGAGCCCTGGTGCACGCACGCTGTGACGTTACTCTAACAATACCAATTACCCCGCACTGACAGACTGGCAAGGCAATCTTGCTCTCTCCAAGTTCCTCGATGCCGTCTACTGTCCAAGCAAACGGCGCGCGAGGCCAGAAGCGCCGTGGGCCAACCGGAGTCGCCAAAACTTATCAGCTAACCGAAGTCACCCCCGGATTTATAGCCTATGTAGCTTGCATTGTACGTCTATTATTGGCCTTTTTTTGCGATCGTGTTTCTTACTGCGATTCAAATGGCAGACTCGCCATACTCTTACATCGGAGTAGGGCTGGCCAGATACTGATACGTATCAGATATCACCTCGTGATCTTAATATCATATTGGTTTATTCTGTATTTAG
>WSTG01000768.1:0-12657 GCA_019616325.1 Ceratobasidium sp. 394
TAAGGGGTAACGCGATCGACCTAGGTGCGTGCTAACCCGTCCGGCTAAAGGTACCCAGTCTAACTGTTCATATTCTAGGCACGGAGATCGAGTCGGGGAGATTCATGAGTCTCCTGTACCCTCGGGACGATATGCCCTCCGAGTTTGATTACCCCGAGGATCGCCTTTATCTGCTCAAAGTCATTCTCGCCGCCGCCGATATCAGCAATCCGAACAGCCACGACATCAAGGGCGACCCCACGCGATTCGTCTTCAAGCGCGGCCCCACAACGTCCACTACCGTCGGTCGTCTCAATGGTTTCGCGTCCCGAGAACGTCGCTACGGCCTCTTCGGCAACTTCGACTCGGTCGAGGCGGCGGTGTGCCCGTACGACAACGATTCGGGTCCGTTCTCTCGAGGCGGCGACTCTGGAGCTGCCATCGTCGGCGTCAACAACGACTTCGTCGCCCAACTCACCGGCGGTACTGGGATGACCGACTTTTCCGACATCACCTACGGTACCTCCATGGAGTGGCTCTGGAACGACGTCATCAAAGTCGAGTTCCCCGACGCCGTCCTCTTCTTCGACGTCCCCGCTAACAACTAGGTTCGTCTCTTTCCTTTTTGTTTCCATGCGTCCCTCGTTACTTTGTAACTGACACCGTTCATGTCCGGACCTTGCGAGACGTTCTCGCATCTCGTTTTTTTTCTTCAACTGCTCGTCGCTCTCCCCTCCTCCCCCACGCTCATTGTCCCCCGCGACTCATTCTCGTTTCTTGGTCTCCGGTTTTTGTTTTGGTTGGGTTATTGGCGTAGACAGGTGCTTTGATCGTCGAGCGGCTGTACAGGTTCGTTCTCTCTCATCCCTCTCGTCGCTTTTCGCCGCTCGTGAATATCGATTCGATTTTCTTTGCAGCCCTGACCTTTGGCGAGCCGTCTCACAAGCGTCTGTCTCTGCGACTCTCTTTCCCATCCACCATGTGCCCTCCCTCGTTTCTTGCGACAAAGTCAGAATCCGAGGTGATAACTACTACACTATGGAGCCAGTTGGGTTGAAAGGTCGCTGGGCGGGTGTATGCTAACATTACTGTAATAATACAATGATAATAGTATTTTCTGGTGCCAGTATGTGCATCTTAATGCCTCAATTAACCCTATTCTGCGACATACAATTCCGAGCAAGGTTACCGTGGTGCCTAGAATTTAATTTGCAATAGATTTATATTCCTGCTGTGCAAATAATTTGCCGTTGTTTGCGAATGACGCGCGACAGCAACGAGGCAGCCCCTGTCTCGAAACGACCCACAACCTGCCTTGGCTTGCGCGCTCCCCTCGTAGATCGTTGGAGAACGTTCGAGTTGTTGGCACGAGACCCAGCTAGAGGCAAGTTGGTCTATTCGGGCCGCATATTGCGCTAAGACGACTTCTGTTTCTGGATCTCTCTCCCCGCACACTCGTGACCAACTCCTGACGCTGACGTCCATAGCGCTCAACCCCTAACGCGTCTCGAGACTCCTGAGCAACCTAAAACAGAGACAAGATGGTTTGTGGACGCGTCTGGGACGCGCTACATATCGCTGACGTCTAGCGCCAGCCTAGGTCGCCTGTCTCTTCATCTCCGGCTTCCCCAACCCCACCCGTCACGCGCCAGCCACTCCCCAATGGGCATCGACCGGCCTTGCCATCCTCGGATCCCTCTTCCCAGTATACGCTGCTCGAGAAACTCGGTACTGGAAGTTTTGGTACCGTGTACAAGGCGTAAGTGGCAACTAGCTGGCATGGTCTATCTCTAATTCTTGCCTTGCTTCGTCTAGAACGGATAAGACTGGCCACATTGTAGCAATTAAACAAATAGACCTGGAGGACACCGATGACGATATTTCGGAAATTCAACAGGAAATCGCTCACCTCGCCCAATGTGACTCGGACTATGTGACTCGCTACTATGGCTCGTTCGTTCGGGGGTACAAGCTCTGGATCATCATGGAATACCTGGCGGGTGGTTCCTGTCTCGACCTCCTCAAGCCAGGTGTTTTCCCGGAAGCACAGATAGCAGTCTTGCTTCGGGAATTGTTGCTCGGGCTGGACTACCTTCACACCGAAGGAAAGATTCACCGTGACATCAAAGCTGCAAACATTCTCCTGTCTGCGGCAGGAAAAGTCAAACTGGGTAAGTACCGCGTGTGTCCTTGTTTAATAAATGACTGAAAGACGGCACAGCCGACTTTGGCGTTGCTGCCCAGTTGAGCTCGACCCTGAGACATACCTTTGTCGGGACTCCATTTTGGATGGCACCCGAGGTTATCCGGCAGGCAGGCTACGATGCCAAGGCGGACATCTGGTCCCTAGGCATTACTGCGATCGAAATGGCAATGGGCGAGCCACCGTTGGCCGAGTATCACCCAATGCGCGTGCTCTTCCTTATTCCAAAGGCTAAACCGCCGGTGCTCGAGGGAGCCTTTAGTTCCGCGTTTAAAGAGTTTGTGTCTCTGTGCCTTACCAAGGATCCCAAACTCGTAAGTTTGATATTAATCACCTTTAACACGTGTATTCACCGTTTTGCAGCGCCCAACAGCCAAAGAGCTCCTGCAGCACAAGTTCATCAAGGGCGCTCGTCGCGGTACAAGCTCATTAACGGAACTTATTGAGCGGTACCAGGAGTTCCGAGTCCGAGCCCAGCCCCGCACAGCAAATGTCAACAATAATCCTACCATTCGCCAGTCCGTTCATGACACTTATGCTGGTGGGCCGGGCAGCACAATGCGTAGCGAGTGGATATTTGAGAGTGTGCGGAGCAACATGTCTGGTAGTGGGTATGGTAGCGTCCGAGACATTCTCTACGAGATGGATGGAGAGGATCAGGAGGGGGGGTACGGGAACTTGGATACTTATAGTACTGCGGGAGCCGTCCATGGATCTGCCCTCGATAACGAGCCGGCGCCTCAAGAAATAGACGAGACTGAACCCATAAAGGCATGTCTGCCTGCTGCGGGCTGCACGCACCCAGCACTGCTATTTCAGAGCCATGCCGCTCAGTGCTTACATGAACCTATTTCATCACAGGCTCCCGCCATTTCTCCCCCTGGCTCTCCTTCAACTCCACGCGGCTCTATACCGAGCACGAGGGACGTGCCTTCGTCACCGACAACGCCCACGTCGCCTAGGTCGCAAAAGCGATTGAGCTATGCCGAACGTAACAACCTTAATGGGGCAGTGGTTCGGGAAGGAGATGTTGGCGACGGGTGAGTATAGTTTTAGTTTGGCCATGTGCTAAATTCACATTGCCCGCTAGTATGAGCACCATGAGACCGGTCAAGCGGGTCGACGCTGCAGGTTCGTTGCGGCTGTCCCACGAGTACGTTGGGAGCGTTAGGAGCCGCGGGTCTGGCGACAGTGGCGAAGGAAGCGGCGAGAATGGTCCAGCCGAGAGTATCGCTTCAAATGAAAGTAAAGCTCCCGCGAAACACAAAAAGAGTGTCAGCGAGAGTGCCAAGGCGGGCAAGGCACTCATCGAGGAGGTGGTAATACCAGTCTTACAACGGGTATGTGTCGGTTTGAAAGTTTGAATAATTCTGACCGTGGGTGTAGCATATACATGACGACATGGACGCTCGTGAGATTGAGAGTATGAGTATGCTTGCACGTGGATTCGCGGACCTGAAAGACGTGAACCCGGAGCTCGCATATAACGTTGTTCTAGATATGTTGTCGGGGATGAACGAGTGAGTTGGTATCTTTCTATTCTTCTACGGTCTAACGGGTGTTGCAGAAACAACGCCCTCCGGCAACATATATCAACAAAGCGGGGGCTGTTCCCACATAAACGCATACATCGTGGAACAGAGGTGACCGCAGACGGGCTCGTTGTAACTGAACATACAGAAGAGGTGGGGAGCCGGTCAACGGAAAGCCTAGATGCTCAAAAGAAGAGCCCGATTGCCGAGCTGCTCTATCTTCGCTGGTTGGAGGGGTTGAAAATCAAAGTATTCGGCTAGAGGCTATTAGGTTTGGATATACTTTATTTCTTCATCTCATCTTTACTCGTTGACGACGTTTGTTATGAATAACTCACTGGACTTTGGTTGTACTTGTTCTCTTTTTTGGATGGGTGCTTGGTCCCGGTTGCTGGTTGTAATACGTTTCCCCTTCTCCCTTCTGCTGTCCTTGCGTACATTCATAGTAGCACATCGGTCCAATTCAATTGTTTGTAGCTTGACGTTTGGGTTTGTTGCTTCGCAGGTCGAATTAGAAATGGTTCAAGAACAGGACCAACTGGCTCATGGATGACATAGTCGACATAGACGAATGCGCATGCGGAAAACATACAAATATATTGGACTGCAACAACAACCCGCCCCCACCCACAACCCGCCAATCATCAGGGCATATACGCCTCCCCAACGTCGTCACCAGAGTAACGTAGTTCATGCCTTGACTGCGTACTTTCGGATGGGGAAATGTTGATCCTTCTTCTTTTGCTTGACCGTCTTGCGAGCAGCATCGGTCTGTCGAGTGCAAGATGCACGCATAAACATGACATTGCGGGGCGGAAATGAGACAAACCTTGGACAATCTCCTCCGGATCGCACGAGTCTTCTTGGGACGAAGGTCAAGAGGAAGGTATTTCTTCTTCTTGTAGTGCTCGCGTAGGCTCTGCCTCGTCTTTTGGTTGGTGACAGTCAAGACACGGGCGATGGATTTGCGGATGGTGTTGCTAGTTGGCCCCGATCGATTAATATTAGCAGAATATACGGGCCAATGAGTAAACTCACATCTTGGTCAATTTGGATGAGGAAGCGCTCGCAATCTTTTGCACACGCAGGTTAAGGAGCTCGCCCTTGAGTTCTCCCAGCTGCTTAAGCAAGTCCCCCTTGGACCTAGGCGCACCTAATTCAACAACCATTATCTGTCACCAAATCATGCTTACTTGGACTGGAGCTCGTACGCCTTAACCTTTCCTTGGGCCATTTTATTGTGCTAGGAGAGCCTAGGTGTTAGAAATAGGTGGACAACCTAAGAACATAAGTTCGCGCTTACAGTAAGGGATTGTCGAGATGTCGCCGGAAGCAGAATACCGGAAGCCAGGCGGATGTGGCTAATGGAACTGTACAGCTCGGCGATTCCATAAATGGGAATTATCAAAATTTGTATAGTTTCTCCGGTATATGTTACTTCTCTCCGAATGACACGCTAGTACACATTGATCTGTGACCGCTTTTTGTGATGGACGCGCAAAGCGCACTCCGAAACTCCCGTTCTCGATCCATTTCCAAATTACTTATCAAATCACGTGGTCTGGCGCGTGTTGCTTTCAACTTGAACTTAGCCACGTCGAACCTATGGAATCCGTACATGAGTCTGCCCAGCTTCCCAAACCTACCTCCTCAGAGCATACGCTAGACGAGCTCCCGCGTCGACAATTTACACGTGTAAACACGTACGTTTCTCTCACCACCGCGGTCATAGTAACTGGCACGTCTCAACCTTTGTTTTTCCCAGATACGTATCAGACGACTTGAACGACCAGCTGCGTCACGTAGGCCAAAGGATCCGAAAAAGTATGTCTTATGATCTACTCTGCTCTTTGCATCGCCTCGCTCCTAAGTGCCTAGACTTGGAATGACCAATTGACGTTGCTTGTGCAGGTGTCACAGAAGGTTACGCGACCAATAGGTGGAATGGGGAGCCAATCGCTCCGAATGTCCCGCGGACGCGTGCCCAGTTGGGGCTTGGGCGACCCTCGATTTTCCAGTCGCCCTCGGGCGAGGGAATGCGCAGGATATATACCACACCGGCGCAAACGTATGTCCCACCACCCACCGGCGGCCTTCAGCGGTTTGCCGATTTCGGAGAACCCCCGGCGAACCCGACCCCTGGTGGTAGTATGCGCGTTCGAGCGGTGTCCATGGGTGCACAACGTCCGAATGACGCACCCCCGACGGCAAGGAAAGTATCTGGAAAGATAGTTCCGGACGGATTCGACTCGCCCTCGGATTCCGAGCCAGAGGACGAGAAAAGCCCAGGGGATACAGGCACGTTGGGGGAATTATTCGAATTTGGAGAAGACGAGAGGAGCTCGTCCATGGGCTCGAGTATGTTCGGCTCTGCGTCACGCCTGCCTGATGCCCCCGCTTCGAGTGGGAGCAACACCAGGACGCTTCAGCAGACGCAGTCGTTGCCGGCTGGAAGCCTTACATTTGGGGTCAAATCTTCGCATATAACCCCGCTCGATTCTCTGAATGAAGACGAACCCTGGCGAAAGCATGACTTTAGCAAGTACGCGGCCATGCCCCCTGAGTGATGGGCGATGGGTGATAGTCTCCGTCTCTAAGTTGGTATCGTACGTTTTTTTCCTTGCTTTCCTCCCACCCCCCCGGTCCGGGTAACCCAACCCCTGATGGAATGGTTTTGGTGTCTGCATACCCAGTTCTCTCGGTCCGGCTGTACCCTGATTCATTGTGAAGTATCAAATGTGTATCCCGTGAACTGTTCTTGAGCCTGTACATCTTGATCAACTCTGTTACCGAGGAACAGACGCCTTGAATCTTTTGAATTTTTTAGATTTAATACATGAAAATTGAGCATGTTTCTGGGCGAAATCGCACCACTGAAAACCTAAGAAGCAAAATACAGCAACGGCCAAGACATGGAGAAGAACATGAACGAGGGATAAGTAATACAGTGACAAAGAAAGTGGATCCGGACGGGCAAACAAGTCCGACAAGTGTAGTGTGAAAGTGAGTATGAAATCAAAATAAATAAACGGAGGGCGTATAGATATCAGATCGCAGGAACGAATGACGCGAGGTTGACAAGGAATGATTGATACGATGAGCGGCAGTTGATAGATGTGCTCAGGTCCCAGTCGAGGGTTTGAAGCATCCGCCTCTCCATGATTCGTAGCTCATTCACGGTCCAGAGGTCGCAGCAATGACGTGACCACCATCGCAAGGAGTGGCTACAATCACTCTCCATCTACAATATATGAATTAGTTGAAATGTAAAGCGAACTGGGCAACGACCAACATACCTTGTCCGCCAGTATGAGCGACGCGAAGAACATGTCTTCATAGTAGCCCAGGGGACAGGACGGTGCGACTCGCTTGAGAAATTGCAACGCCACAAACGCCACATCGTCTCGCATAGAGCCTCGGGTGGACCTCAGGACGTCGGCAATGAACCGCTCGAGGGGGAGCTTCCCACGAGAGACGGCATCAGGAAAGTCGGCGCGGATGTGCTTCGCACATAACGTGGCGTTCTGTCGGTCCCAATATTCGTCCCCGGATTGTGGCTCGTCGTCCCAAGAAGAGTGGCCGGCGGAGGCTGGGCATGCGGACGGGGAAGGCAAAGAGCTGCTGTCGGTGGATGGGCTGGACTGGGCGTCCGTCAGCAGATCGTCATCATCGGTGTCCTCATCAGAGTCATAGTCTGAAAAGGCGCTGTGGCCGGTGGTAGGGTGCATGCTGTCTTCTTCCGAGTCGTCCATGTCGAGGAACGATTGGGATTCATGCGCTAGGCGGGGGTTTATGCGGATGTCGTAGCCCTGAGTCTGGGTCTGGATGCCAATCCTGGATGACGGAATGAGCATATATGGGGTTAGGATATGATTAGACAGACTAACCAGCAAGGCTGAACGATGTAAGACTTGTCTGGAGTGGACTCGAGTTGGTCCCAAAACGCGGCGTGCTCGTCGGCCATGACAGAGAGCAGACTCATGGGAGAGGGTAAGGGAACTTCAAAACGGGGCTGTTCAGGGGGTGTATGAATACCCAGAGGCTCTGGATCAAATTGGTCGTTCTCAGGACCGGCCGGGGGGAAAAGCCGACCCGCGAGGCCAGCAATAGTCGAACCAATGTGATTAGATATGCTCCCGAGGATACTGCCGCTACTGCGACCCCGGCGATGGGAGAGCTTGACGCGTTTATTCGGACGGTGTAAGATATGCCGGCGCGTCGCTGCTGGTGCGCGTGGCATAGTTTCTAAGGAGTAGCGTGAGTGAGGGGTTTATGAAGAGTTTAATCTAATCAAGGAGCTCGCTGGACGAGATTGGGGATCAGACCAAGAAGGAGAAGCCGAGTGCGATGCGGTTGCCGACCGAGTGCAGAGTGGGACGATGTCGAACGAGGGCCACCAGGCAGTCGGCTATATAGTGCGTATATGGCGCCGGGGCGAGCGAGACACAGGCGCTGACGCTGCTCGAAAATAGAGTTCCAGTTGATAGCGCTCGCGCACGCGAGCGGGGCAGGGAGCAGCAAAGAGACTCTCGAGGCACGCATGGAGACGGTCGCCGAGTTATAACGTAGGAGTATCGGTGGAGAGTGCGGCTGAAGCGTGTTAGGTGGCCAGATGAGGCAGGAGGAGCGGATGTGACAGCGCTAGGAGACGCTTCTCGATAGAGTTGTGCCTATGTCTCGTCGGCGGCGGTCTACAGCTGGATGAGAACTTGAAGTAGCCCAGCGTCCAAGTTTTTGCAATCCAGTACAAAGGGGCGGGAGGCGGGACACTCTGTCACGTGATAAGCGCTCAAAGGTTCTCGCTTATGGAAAAAGTCGTTCATACTCGATTAGGAATCGCGGTCATGTACTAATACAAAGGGTACTAAGGTAATACTAGATTAAAGCTAATACGTGCTGCGCGGTCCTCCAAGCCCCCCCTGATCTGGATGGGCGCCATGGGCCACCGCTCGTTCGCGAGCCGCTAGGGCAGCCGCCTCGTGCCGCTGCGCCTCTCCAAGGTTTTCTCCCTGGTGTCGGAGAGCGGCGGCCTGTTGCTCCTTTGCGGCGCCCTTGGCTTTCATCGACTGCGATGACAAAATTATACCGGCAAGTTGCTGGGCCTTGCCTTTCATTTCCATCGACCTAGCCTGCCTCGCATTCATCCCCCCCGCGTTCATATCTTGGCCGATCGTGTCGCCGCCCATCGTTCCGGGCTGGCCAGTACCGGCACCCATTGTTCCAGGTTGGCCGACATTGGAGTTCATCGTGCCAGGCTGGCCGACGTTGGCGTTCATCGTTCCGTGCTGGCCAATGCCGGCACCCATCGCTCCAGGCTGGCCGACGTTGGAGTTCATCGTGCCAGGTTGGCCGGAATAACCGTCGTCATAGCCACCACCGCCGTAGCCGGTAGTTGGCTGATTGTGCTGGTGCGAGGCATGGTTCCCAGCGATACCGCCGACGGCGGCGCCAGGTCCCGCGTGGCCGCCTAGCTCGTGTCCGGCCGCAGCACCGACAGTAGCGCCGCCAGCGGTTGCGGCTCCGGGATGGCCGTGGTGGTGGGTACTGGGGTGGTGGGTACTGGTTTGGTTCCCGTACGAGCTGTCGACCGGCGCACCAACGCCCGATGGATGGGTGGTGGTTTGGGTTCCGTAAGAGTTATCTAGAGGTGCGCCGACGCCGGATGGGTGGGAAGTAAAGGTGTTGGTCTGAGGGCCGCCCGTGTATGCGCCTTGTTCGGAGGAGTAGCCAGTGGCGGCAGAGTTAGGTCCGCTGTATGCGGGGTCGCCCACGCCTCTCCCCTGGTAGTTTGGGTCAGCGGCGTCAACGGGTGCCTGGAGAAACACATGAGTGAAAGTCCTATCCATTTCGGAGTAACTCACATCGTGACGGTTCTTGAAAAGAGGCATAGTCTCAAATTTAATAGAATTGGATATATGCGGGTGTGGTGGTAGAAGTTGTAGCTGTGTTCCCCAAGTTGCTCCCGCGTGGTCCTTTATACCTTGCGCTCCATTGGAGCGATATTTTGTATCGTCATTATGCGTCAGTCGCTTAAATTAACCTTGGCGTCTGCGTAACTGACGTACGGCCGCGGAGCCGAGTGGAGTGACCACGTGACTCGAGCACACGACCGCAATTTGCACTGGATAATTTGTGCCTTGTCCTCAACCTCGACGATGAAGCCTCCGGCGCACGTCGCATCGACCAAGTTGTTAGCTGACCAACAAACTCGCTACCATTTGAAGCAGATGCCGGTTATCTCACGGGAGCCCTCAGAGTCTCGCAAGCGCCGCCTCGAGCTGGATGATGTGTCCAAGTCTGGCCGATCTGCTACTCCCGATACCAAAAGCCTAAAGCGGGATGAATCGTTTAGGAAGGATATGTATCTTGCATTTGTGAGGAATGCACTCAAAGAACGGGTCAAGGTGTGCCCAATTCTGCTCTTGTCCATGTGCGCCACTTACGACCGACCCCAGGGAAATTCGGAGCCGTTTCACGAACTCGTTGGCCAGTTCAGTCCTGCCAAGCTCGTCGAGTCGGGCGGGAGTTCCGCTGCTCAACTACGCTCATGGATCACGGCTCTATCGCATGTCGTTTCCTCGCTCGAGCGCTCGCATGCGCCTCTTGTCGAAGCTGCGCTTGCCACACCATGGGTCACCCTTGACGATGCCTTTGCCGTTGCCTATACCAACTTTGTGGGGATGCTTGTTAGCGCCCGGCCTGAGTATCTTACCGCAGTCCTGGGGCGCTGTGTGCAAGGATTAACCTACCGTGAGTGTTCCTCTCATATTGTGTTGCCAAATTTGGTTGCTGATTTCATCTTAGAGGCGGGTATCCAAGCTCTAGACAGGTGTTCTGCAGAGAACTCTCCTACCCCTATCACACGACGAACAATTTACAGTCGTGTGCACAACTTGCTTAGCCACCTGCTCGGGCTCATTCCCACCCTTCCTCTTGCGCTTCAACCAGTCATTACTTCCCACTTTCCCCACAAAAAACTCAGTAAGCTTGCCCAGACAACTTACATTCGCAACCTCCTTACCCTATCTGGGTATTGTCCCGCCCTTAGCGACGCTATCTTGTCGCTAATCATTGAACGTGCCCAGCAGATCGACGTGAGTACCTTATACCTTTGTTACAGTTACTGTTTATCAAGGTTGACTCCATGATAGGTTGAGATTCAAGTCGAGCTGGAAGATCTGGACGAGGAGAACGACACAGACCCTGCTGATATTTTCAACCTCGATGCATTCGACAATGTGATTGGTGAAGAGGACCCATTGCAAGCCGGCCAATTGGACCAGGACGAAGGGGACTTGATCGATGGGCTGAGCGACATTTCGTCTGAAGACGGCGACTTGCCAGAGGACGACATTACCGAAGGCCCCGCAAACGTTGCGCACATACAAGACATGGTTTCGAAGCTCGACGCAGTCCTGTCTTTGGTATTCGAGCACTTGGCTGCTACCCCTAGCGAACCGCTTTCGTTCTTTTCTTGGTCTTTCGCCAATGTGCCTGCGTCGCCTGACCGACAATTCGAGATGCGGAGCGCGCAGCTTTGGATTTTGATTGCGATATTCAAACGCACGATTGTCAAGACCCATAAATCTCGTTATACTCAGTTCCTGCTCTTCTGGTACTCTTCGCTCCATCCCGACTTTACCGATGTGTTTCTGGGCGTGCTTATGGACCGTCTGATGGATGCTACACTGCCGGATATGGCTCGTGTGGGTGCTGCGAGCTACGTAGCGAGCTTTATTAGCCGTGCGAAACATGCCGATACGTCTAGTGCCCGCGGTGTGGTTGGGGTGCTCTGCAATTACCTTCGAGATGCTGTGGACGAGGTTGAAGAACGCGAGGCGGAGGATCCGAGCTTTACGCCTGTCGTGTCTAGGCATGCGTTGTTCTACGCGGTTGCGCAAGCGGTGTTTTTGATCTACTGTTTCCGGTGGAGGGAGCTTGGAGAGGATCCGGATGCCCTGTTGGTTGAAGGAGATGATGGCCCGCCAAAGGTGTGGATGCCCGAGTTACTGGTTGTGCAAAGGGCAATCTCGTGCGCACTAAATCCTCTCAAGGTGAGGTTAATCTGTGCACCTCTCTATGTATGAGCTGACGACTTGAACAGATATGTGCAACGAACGTGGTACAGCAGTTTGCGCGGGTTTCCAACACGACTGGCTTTGTCTATTGTTTTTCCATTGTCGAGTCCAACCGACGTTCAGACTTGGCTACGTCTGCCGCGCCTGCCCCACATGCTGGAACACGACTAAAAATCGATCCGAAGCATGCCACATTGGCGCGTGATCCTGCGCTGGAAGTCGACCTGAATGCGTTCTTTCCGTTTGACCCTTTCAAGCTGCCTCTGTCGCATAAATACGTCGATGATGTCTATCGAGACTGGGCGTCCGTTGCTCTAGAGGAGGATATGGATAGTGACAGCGACGAGGAAGAAGGAGAAGAGGGTGAAGATGTTACGGACACTATGCAGGACCAGCGTCTACATTCGCCCGATGTGGACCAAGAGGACGAAGACGAGGATGACGAGAGCAGCCAAGCGAGTAGATTGAGTCCAGGGCCTGGAGGTGTGCCCGTCCCTGGCTCGGCCACCGACTTGCTGGATGCTACTTTTGGTGGAATGAGTATTTCTCCTGGTGCGTCGCGCCGCTGAAAAGGGGTATATTGGCTTGGTCGTGTTTCTTTTACTGGTTGCTATTGCTCTCGAGGGACATATGTTGATTGGATGTACATTGCAGTTATCTTGAATCTTAGTCGCAAAATGTGAAATATGCCCAGTGGATCTCGTATTGGACGTCCTGCCGAGCATCTGTTCATCGTACGCCGGACATGGGTGCAACACGTGTATCATTTAATGCGGGGATTGTGCTTGCCGTCCATGCTGGTCAATGGGCGAGTCGGCTTCACTTGTTCGAGACCGCTGAGTCTAGTATATTCCGCGAGGCGTCG
>WSTG01000769.1:0-14039 GCA_019616325.1 Ceratobasidium sp. 394
TGGAAGGCGCAAAGCTAACTGCGCCTATCATACGCTACCTATGCAGCGAGCGTGAAATTTTTGTTGCTGGGCTTGCAGGACCGCGCCTTGTCCGGGAACTCAATGGATGGGTAAGCACTATCTTGGATTCACATTGCTCTCAGAAGCTAACATTCAGTAGAGACTTAGCCGAGGATGGGTGTCCCCCGATGGCAACGTTACTGCCCAGGCGATTGCACATCACAACGGGATTGCTGCGTCGGTAGCACGAGCTCGTTATCACATCGCCAAACCGTCATCTCTTGGCGTAATTAGACAAAATTCAACCGAAAATGATCTGGCGACTCTTTGCGAAAAGTTAGGCCAACCGGGCCATGGGTCAAAGGACGAAGTGATCCAGAGACTGATAGATTATTATGTGAGTGTAAGTGCTTGGAATCATGGCACGCCTGACATCTGTTAGTCCAAAATTCGAGTTTCCCAGGTGGCAAATACCGAATCGAAAACCGAATCGAAAACCAAAGCTGGATGCTCGGTGCTTGGAAACGAAATTCTTAACGAGGTCCGGCTGGATATGGGACGCACAAGCCTCCCCAGCTGGCTCAAATATCCGCCGAAGAATTTTGCAACTATCAGTCATGGAAAGTTGCAAGCCGAAGAGTACAAGAGTTTGGCAATGGTCTCATTCACCGTCACGCTCGTTCGGCTATGGGGAACACACCCGTCTGGGCCGCTTCGGGAACGACTGGATCACTTCCTCCACCTTGTTATCGCCATACGAATTCTTGCATACCAATCGCTTATCCCGTCTGATGTGATTGCATTTGAGTATCACTATGGCGAATACATCAAGAAACTTACATCACTATATCCCGACTCGTCACGAACCTCGGTACAACACATGGGCCTCCATATTCCTGCTTTCCTCCGATCTCTTGGTCCAAGTACTCGATTTAGTGAGAGTACATGCGAGCTATTCAACGGGATTCTCCAGGGTATTAATACTAACTTTAAATTCGGTGAGCTTGCTTGTCCTCGTAGTGTTTTGTTCTGATGCGGGCTGAACCCCAGGGGACTTGGAACTCACGATGCACCGGGAGTTTGTCATGGCTGCGCGTTTAAAAGGCATGATCGAGAAAAAAGGATTTGCTGAAGAATTAGGACCATTTGGCCAAACGATCCAGCATTTTTTGGAGCAACACGTGCCAAGCTATGGGGACAAATCGACATGGCGGACGACCCATAGCCGTGACCCACTGTGCCTAACTAACGACGTTATCCACGCTCTAGGGGGATGGACATCTGCCCGTGGGACACGCCCCCTATCTCCCCGCTTGTTTGCATGCAGGAAGCTTCAGAGGGGTAATGTGGTTTATGCACCCTTTGACTGCTCGACTGGCGATAGTTGCGTTCTATATTGCTCGCCGCAACATAACAATGGGGCGATTCCGGGCCGAATCGATTTCATCCTTCAAGAGCCCGCTGATATGATACCCACACTCGGTGTATCACGCATTCTTCTGGTTGTTCGCCCGTTTGCGCAGCTCAGCCCCGAAGATTCTTTCCGTGACCCCTACCTCAACCATCCGATCATTGGTCGGGGTGGCGCCGGGCTGGCGCGTCTATATTATGATAACGTGGATGCCCAGGTTCAAATCATCGAACCCAAAGACTTGGTTTCCCACGTCGCAATATGCACTTACGATGATCCCAAGCATGTGATGAACAAGAATTGTATTGTGGTATTATCGTTGGATCTGGTAAGTCATTGTGTAGCTTAATTATTATATCACTCATCAACGAATCGGCATATTTAGAAACACGAGCGATATGCGTAGAGGGATTATTTCGAGTGTCATGTAACTACATGCGTGTACAATTGTATCTAGACAACATTATGCGAGTCATGTGCGCCCACACACCTCTTAGTCAAATAGACTGCGCAGGACTGCGGCGAAAGTCAAAGTGATCACGGCGGTGGTTGTAAGACCGAAAACGCCATAGGTCAACCGAACCATGAAGAGCAAGAGGCGAAACACCGAGTACATGATGAACTCCGCGCAAGCCACTTGCGCAGTAATCTGAAAATAGGTAAGACGGGATCATAAACGAATAATCAATATCAACTCACATAAAAGACGTTGTAAGCGGTTAGGAGATCGAAGTTAAGCTTGTTGTTAATAAACAAGATCAGCATTGAAATAAGCTGCAACCAGATCAAGCTTAGCTCGGTGCGATATAAACAATGGGGTTCATACGTACCACGTTCTTGAGGGACAAATGTGACAACAAGTTCACGAACGTCGAGCGCATGAATGCGAATGGGCTGCAATTCCGTCGGGCTTCCGGTAGAACTTGGTCCTTGTTCGGGCGATTGGGCGGGCGCAGAGACTTAGTGACATTTTGGAAGAGAAAGTTCAGATCTTCCGTGTTGATATGTGCGCCTCGAATGTCTAAGAAAACATTAGATTTTGCCCGTAGCTTGGCAGGCGTAAACACATACCCACAGCCTTGCGGTATGCAGCGGCATCGTCCGTGTACTGAAGGAGCATAGTAGTGGACGCCGGTCCAATCGCGACGATGTTCACCATTGATTGACAAACCTGGCATCCAAAGGTCAGAGACAAGGAACAATAACTTAGTACCAGACTTACCATGATGGAGCGGACGAAATAGTTGACCCCGACTGAGAACGTATGCTTTGTCTGTCCATCAACCGACACAATATAAATGGTCCCGACGGGATCGGCGGTGATGACCAACTTCGAGTCCAAGAACGCGAGGGGCGCAAATTCCGCCCATTCGATCCAGACTTGTCCGGTAGGAATCTTATACGATTTCTCGCGCTCCATGATGGGGCCGGTCGTAGAAAGGGGCCAGATCGAGATACCGAAGTGTGTATCCGAACAAAAAGAGACAGCGAGCGACTGGTTGTCAGGCGATATAGCGCAGGGCCCACTATAACGGGATGATTAGTACGGTAACAAATGTTTTCGAGTGCACTTACGCGGCGGATTCATCGTCCCCTTGGAACCAGGAGATCGACTTGTCCTTGTACGCCCAGACCCTAGCGAGGAAGGTTAGTATGACAAGAGGATCATCCAAGAGATGGACCTACGTAAACCCCTTGGTCGCCGACGATATGAAAAGGAATCTATCGGTGCTTCCGTAGAATTCCATGGCTGAAGGTAGCCATGGCATGCCCGGGTGTGGACAGTCAAACTGGTCGAACAAGACCCAACGGCGGCGACGCCCTGCGTCGAGACGCAAGCTCAAGATCTGGACCTCTTCGATGAACCCGACCGCGAGCAAACTATGGATAGGATCATAACACAAGGCTTTGACTGCACCGTTGCTGCTGGTAAGGATGGTCGACATCAAAGCCAGGTCCGACGGATCCTATAATAGTAGTTAATATAGTAATGGAATCGTAAGTGTGCAAGACGTACCAGACGCGGGTTGGGGGCCACATTGGCTTGGAAAACTTGGCCGTTAGCGCTCCCAAGGATAAGAGTCGAGTTAGTCGCCCAGAACAAGCATGTAATACGGCAATCAAACTGAAGGTGGCCGAGGGAGAGGCCGGACTCGACGTTGACTAGCAATACAGACGCGGTGGGGCGGGCACAGGTCGCAAGGCGATGGCCGTCAGGCGACAAGCTAGAAACCAGGCCGGGTTTGCTCGAGAGAGGGAGGACTTTGCTGAAAGGCGACTTGAAGTTCATGATTAGAGATTAGAGTGAGTACGAGAGAGGCTGAAGACCCGGAGGACGACCTACCTTCGCGCAGCGAGAGGTCGATTTATGGGCTGCAAAGGAGCCGATGACGAGGCCTCCGTCTTTGTTCGAAAGAGCCTGCTCGAGGACCAGCGCTTAACTAGGGACGATCTGAGGCGGCGGCGCAATTGCACAGAGGAAATTTGCAAACGCGGAGTTCAGCGCAAGCCCCCTCTATTGTGACACGAAACCTAGCTCTAGACACGCCATTTCTCCCTAGTGCTGGAGGCTTTCCATCAAATTCGATTAACTTCGATTAACTTCGATTCCTAGCGGTTTGGGGCTTTCGATTTTCCTCGATTTTCCTTGATTTTCTTCGATTCTTACCGATTTTGAACGATGAACCTTGGTTTTCAGCCATTTCGAACGATGAATGAAGGTTGTGAGTTATCTGCTGGTAAGACTCTTGACTATCCTCGGTTATACTGGGTTCTGGTCGATGTTACCCTATTCCGCAGCATTTTGCTTCAAGGTGTGGGTTCCTTGAGTTCGGTTGCTTCGAGTCACAACGCGTACACCGCCGCTACCTTATTTGATGATTTACGTATGTCGAACACTTCACTTATGTGGAATGTGACTGACTTATCTTCTGCCTCATTCATAAGTTTATCATATGTTACGGGCGGATGCAGGCTAGACGCGGGGTTGGTTAGAGTTTATGGAGCTCGGAGGCTTAACGCTAGACTTAGCCGGTGCGTAAGCCTCCGTCTAGTTTAATAATATCGATCCCCCTTCGTGATCTTCGCTTTTGTCCCCACTGCGTGGATCGCGTTGATCGCGTCTACCGCTGCCTGCTACGTTCGTCGCGTCTGCATCCCCCCATTGCATTCGTAGTGCGCGTCGGGCCTGTTGCACTTATTGCAAGCAGCTTCGTCTCTTCGTGCTGATCGCGCGATACACGTTTACGTGGTTGCATTCATCGTATCCTATTTCCCTTATTACGTCTATTATCTTTCTCCAATCCGATCTTGTTTTGTCGTTCTTTACAACAATACCTAGGAGTAGCTAGATCTACCCTATTCTCCATTCTCTGCCTTCTATTTTCTTTACTCTCGCCGTTACAATTTTCCACCTCCATCTTTTCCCTACTTTCTTTACCCTCACCGCCGCTGGTTTACCACCGATTTCTGCCCCTGATCCTTTTTGTTTTGTCGAACGGCTGTTGAACGGCCTTCAACTTTGATTCTACTCCCTCTGGGACTTGCCTTAATCACCCATACTATTTCATCGACTGGATGTCTCACGGAGGCTCCCAAGTAAGTTATATCGGTGCGATTTGTGTCTTTCCGACCTTACCATGAGGTGTATTCAGGGGAACTTACCCGGCTGGGGGGCGGAGAGACAGGTTTGCCCCTCTCCCAACTTCCAAGTACGATATTAATCATATTTTAGGGCGATCCGCACAGAGCCACCCCAAGACCTACCCACGCTGAAATATCTTCAGGGGCTCCCGAAAGCCCTGGTTGGATCACAGGCGTACATGTAGGTACCTTGCATCCGCGTTTCTTCCATGTGCGCTCATTACATTTCAGAGTGAGGCACCAATTGTAACGCCCGCGCCGCCCGACCAGCAAGTACATCCTGGGGGTGTTGTACGTCCTCAGGTCGCTTGTTGCGTTCGGTTTAACTAACCTTATAATAATGCCTAGTTTGATTCAAATACGCATGTCCAACCGATGTTCTATCCGGCGTACCCGACCGGAACCACATACCCCTCGCATGCCCAGCCTATGGCTCCAGTACAACCGCCCGTTCAACCCCAAGCCGCCTTCCAGTCATATCCTCAAGCAACCGCTCCCTCTCAACCATACGCTCTCCCTCAGCCGTACGCCCCCCCTCAACCATACGCTCCTGGTCAACAATATATTCCTGGTCAACAATATATTCCACCCCAATCGCATGTCCCTCTCCAACCACATGCTGCACCGGCGGTCCTGCAAGAAGGCATGATACCCGCACCCCACCAGCACCAGCACCAACACCCACGTCCCCCCCATCCGCATCCTCCATACCCTCCGAGCATGGCGCTGGTCCCCGAAAGCCACGGATCTGGGAACGCTAGTATATCTGGCCATCCCAACTTTCATCCACACAGGCCTAGCCGGGGCTATTGGGGCGAGGAAGGTGGTTTGCGCCCACCGGGACAACATGGAGGTCCATCTGGAGTGGCTCCAACGGGGGAGCCAGCTCCTCCAATGCGCGAAGCTGTAAGCCACTTTGTGGATAGATTTAACAAGCTAATGGAGAACTTGGTAGCGAAAGCGTGCCCGCCGCTCGGAAGAACCGGCTGAACCGGAGGGCTCCGGCCAGCCTGCTCAGCCAACCGTTCGACGAGCTCAAGGTGAGTCGTCGCTTAATGGTCGCGACTTCCACTTACCAGACACCAACTAGTTCTTACGCAACCTGCCGATGGTACTGGCCAGGGAAAGGTGTGTTGCCTTGGCATTACTTTGGCTAGTTGTTAATCGAGGTGTAGGATCAAATTTGGAACAATGCATTACAGGACGCATTGAAATACCTTGCCCAACCTCGAGCAGCACCTGACACCTCACAAACCGACCGAGCAAATGCCGCCTCTCGTCAACCCACTCAGCGGGATGAGGGCCAAGCACCCGAAGATGATCCACCAGCCGACGACGAAGGCGAAGGTACTGAGAGGGTGAGTAATCCTAGATCATTTTCGCCCCTCTTTCTCAAAGACTGTGCCATTAGCTAAGGTTCCGCCGCTCAAAGGGTAAATCTGGTAAGCGAAGACGTGTTGCTACGCCTGAACCCGGTGGCCCCGAAAATCCTCGGCATCCTGGAAACCCCCGAGACGCGGATGGCGCGGATCCTCCTCAGCCGTCGCCCCCGCAACCCCGACCAGCTCCTCAGTGGGACCAAACGATTCCTTGCACCATTCCAGCCGGGCGTCAGAGTCGTCCGGCCACACGAGTTCGACTCTCGGTACGCCCATTGAATATTTTGTCATACTGAAGTACTGAGCAGCAGAATGTTAGGCTTTCGTCCGCCAAACTCTCCTCACCCTGCTCAAACGTCGTACCCGTACATCTCCGCTCCCGCCCCTTCCTGCCGACGACGTTCGTCATCCTACGCTCAGCAACTACTCAATCCGGTTCGATCAATCGGAGAACAGCATATTCAACCAAATCGCAGCCAATATCGCGTCTCTCCTAATCCGGCGCGATTATTCTGAGACACTATCACCGGAGGAGCTCAAAAATCTCCCGGATATGGTTACGAGCCATATCCGGTATCTATGTCGGTGTTATAAGGCCCAATTGCTGGCAGACGCGGACGATTTGAGAGCTGCTCGACTCAAACGCGCAAGCGCTAACTCCCGCGCACATACTGTATGTTATTATCGGCTATCTTTTGATTGTCACGATGTCGCTAATTTGGTTATCAGCTTTTCGAGAGTCGGCTCAAAATTATCGATCGCTTCCCGAACGCACTTGGCAAGCACCGACGCTTGATCGTGCACCTAGGGGTGGAAGGAACGAGCTCGGATGAAGAAGAGCCAGGTCCGCCGGAGTATCGCACTTATGCCGTGAAAAGGCGCGTTGAACTTTCGTCCAAGGTCAAGACCTTAAAGAAGTACGTTGATTTTTCAGGTCCGTTGAGTAGGCACACTAATCTATTTCTTAACAAAAATAGCAAGCTGGACCTTGCGTACAATTTGTATTATAAAGGTCCAGGGTCCAAGGGAAGTCAGATGCATCGCAGGCGCCCTTCAGACAAACCCAGTAGTCGGCCATTCATGATTGAAGGACTCCCGATCACCTGCCTTAGCCGCGAATGGTTGCGGTCTTTGAGCGTGCCGGAAACGGAATTCTACGAATTTGTCCCGCATAAGTACGACTACTCCTTCCCTGACGAGTTGCTGAAGCACCCCTCCGAGCCGGCCGAAATGGAAGTTGATGAGACAGAGGATGAGGCTGGAGATAGCGATGGAGATGGCGGTTGGGACGGCGATGGAGATGGCGGTTGGGATGGCGATGGAGATGGCGGTTGGGACGGCGATGGAGACGAGGGTGGCGGAGACGGAGTCGGTGCTGAGAGTGAAGATGATATCTACGCCGGGGACAGTGCTAGCGATGTGGATGGGGGTGTCAGGTTAGATGAAGAAATGGACGAAGTTATGGGGCACCAGGAGGGAAACGGTGATGAGGAGGAGTTGTAGCCGGAGCGGATTCACCAACATGTAGACAGCACATAATTCATGGATTTCGGTTAATGGCAATGAGAAGAAATGAGAGAAATACGAATCTTCGCTGCCAAGACGCATTCACCAGACGTGGAAACGGCGCATCCCCTTCTTCGGCTGCGAGCCCCATTCGCCGTCGACCCTGACAAGCCCACTGATGTAGTGCCTCAGGCACCCACTGCGAGCATCGAAGTCGGGGAGGGGCTCCTCGAGATCTTCTTCGGTCGGTTTCCCGGTGGATTCGCGATAACAATTGTCGTCAATGAAATGACATGCCCACATGACAGACGCCAGCCCACCCATAATGGGCGCCAACAGGACACACACGTTACGGGAGGGGGTGAAGGCGGCAGGACGTGACGGGTGATAATAATGTCGTCATCCTCGCACCCGAGAAGGTAGGAAGTGCCCGACAATGATGATCTCCTCCACTGCGTAGAAGCGTTCTTCGTCGAGTTCAGCTCGTTCTCTCCTACATGATGGATCAATGTTACTGTTTCAGCGTTGGGTTATCTGCTTACTGTTCGCCATGCCGGGTGGTGAGATGGGACGAGGAGATGTATGTAAGTTATTATACGATTTTTACAGTCAATGTATTTGTCATATTCTGAGGCAAATCGGTTAGACACGGCCACCACTGGACGTATCATCCACCCACACAGCTCCGCTCTGCGCTATGCACCCGTTCGCTCTACCGAATGCTTGTAACATGCGCATTCGTAACATGCGCACGCGAACTACTACGACCTAGGTGGATGATAAAGGTAAAACGGAGTTTTCCGGATCTCCGCTGGGGCTTTGATTTTGAGTGAAAGTTCGCTCGAAACAATGTAAACGAGGCTTACGAGGGCTACGGATTTTGTGTTTATAAGATCTGCGCGTGGTCGGTGAGTCCGCAGTTTGATTCCCCTCCCCGTCTTGCACCGAATACCACGGCGTCTGGTACGCTCCCTCTTTCAAGTTTGTCAACCCTTCGACTCGAGGTCATTATGTTTGATATCGGCGGCGCCTTTAATTCTGCTCTGACTCGTATTACCGCACCACCATCCTTACCCAACGCGTCCCACGACGTTGCCCCGAACTTTGATTGGCGTCAGCCGTCTCGTCAAGCACCTTCTAAGTAGTGTTGAGTTCGCTGAGATGTTAGGTGGATTACTAACTCCTTTTTACGGGCTTTAGTAGCCTAAGTGTTCAAAAATCAGCCAGCGACCCGCGTTACGATTGGTCAACAGCCGGTTCATTCGCATCCAGCCATGACAGGGTATCAGCTCCATTTTCGGCACACGCCTACGCACCGAGTACTCGGACGACAACCCCACTTTCGACATACGCTTACTCGTCGGGCACTCAGACGTCGACCCCGTCTTCAGTGTACACGTGCGTGTCGGATTCGCGCTATACCGGAGTTCAGTTTCGGCCGATAACGCCTTTCGCACCGACTCCTTATATACCAGCACCTCATGCACCACCTCCTGAGGTGCCAACCTCTGATACTCCGACTCTTCACGCGCCAACTCCTCACGTGGCGACTCCCCACGCGCCTCCATTCACGTCATCTCCCCTCCCGTCAAACTCCTTTGGCCAAACGCGTCCCCCGAGTGGCGCTTCGACCCAGTCGTTCGTGACCGCGAGATCGACACTTCCTTCCACTCCAACCCCTGGCACGTTCCGACCTATTGCACATCCACCTGCATCCGGGCCTTCTACACGCCCCGCAAGTCACTTTTCCCCGATATTAGGCCAACCCAACGGGTAAGTAAAGTCTGGACAATAAAATCTTTGTTCCATTCTAATTAATCGTCTATTTAGCCTGCTCCCGACTTCGACCTCTGGCGAATGGCATACTGCGGAGAGCCCTCCTAAGTAGTACGTACGCGAGATATCTTTAAACCTCTGTTCTCATATTTTCTATGGACAGTTCGCCGGGCAGAGATACAGATTCAACCTTGGACAAAGCCCGCCCCCTGTTTCGCCCCGAGACGTGAGCTCACTTCCATTTCTTCATGCCAGGATCCGTTATTAATATTACCTACAGCCCACCTAGCTACGAAACGACCCCGGCTTCCCCTCAGCGCAAGAAACGGAAGGCGTCCCCGGCCGAGAATAACCCGATGCCCAAACAGCGACGACGTACTGCGAAGGAAGTTATTGAACTAGAATCGGACAGCGACGAGTTCGAGGGGATGGAGGTGTACGATACCGGGTATCAGTCGGTAGACGATGAGGCGAAAGCCAAGACTAAGGCCACGACCACCCAGGAACGTAAGGTCAAAGGAGGACTGGCTGAGAGGCCCGTCATGCGGGAGGCGGACTTTGAGGAAGACGACGAACACGAGAGCGAGGACGTTGAAGCTCCTGTCAAAGTCAAGAAAGAATTGGTCAAGCAGGAACCGACCAAAGGGGGCGTCAGGTAAGTCGCTTTTACCCTTGCTAGTGTGCTCTCGTTTACGTTCGATAGGGCAAGGCCTACAAAGAAGTTTGTACCGTTTGGTTCAACCTGGACGTGAGTGTAACCGTAGATCGCGTCCTCGACGCCGTTACTTACCAAATAATGACGTCTTTAGGGGTCCCAAAAGTGGTCAACTCAAGTTTAACGCTAAGGCCGCTAAGCCTGCGGGCTGGGTAGATGGGATCTACACTTGGTCATACTCAACCAAGGACCCAGTATCGCCTAACCTAAGCGATAGAATGACTGGCGACGTTCATTTTTGCCAGAAATCGCCTTACGATGAAGATGAACCGTTCACGAGTTGGGTGGTCAAGGCGGATTCCAAGGGGATACGCTGGGTTCAATTCAGCGCGGGGCAGCCGCACCCAACGCTCAAAGGGTGGGTACTTCAGGAGGCTCAGCTCCCAAAATCGCCGCCACGCTGGGTGAAGGAGGCGACCTTTAAGGCGAAGTACTAACCAAGAAATTGGCACGTCTGGAACGTGCAGCTATAATCCTGTATTCAAAAAACACTTGTAGATACGTTTATACTGCGCTCTTTTGTACCCCGGAACTCCTACAACAATATGCAGGCATACTATACCCATACACAGTGATTCGGGACCCAGTATGGCGACAGTGCTTGGCGTTAGATTTTACTGACTAAGCAAAACTCGTCTCTTTATCCTTGAGCGCTCGCCTCTGATAGAGCCCAACCACCATGAACAAAAGGCCAGCCGTGCACTCGTAGGTACGTCAACTGAACAACCACCTCGTCCGCGTCTCCCCGTTCACGTGTTTCCACTTACAATGAATTTTGTCGAATCCTTTCGCCGTACTCTCGCACCCGACCTTCTCTTGAGCGTCGCCCCCAACGGCAAATGCTTTGCGTCTATCGAAAACGGCAAACACATCTTACTTACCGGATGTCAGACCGGCAACCGTATTGGAAAGATCGAGTTTAAGTTTGATGCTTTCCCTCGCCTCACATGCCTCACTTGGGCCACCCGTCTCAATCTTTTCGTCGGAAACGAGTCTGGCGACGTGATACAGGTCAACTTGAACAAGGTTTCGTAACCTACTATACCTCTGACCCTCATAACCGTACTAAAATGCATCGCCTTAGGTCCCATGTCCACGGGAAATGCCTCCAATTTCGTTTGTTATGAACCGACACATCCGGCCCGTGAAGGCGACAAGTTTCGACGTCAGCAAGTGCCTCCTGGCACTCGCGCTCAACCACGAGGTTCAAATCTGGGGCATTTATACCGACCACCAGTGGAGGGAGCTCGACGAAGTCAAATGCCAACAAGATAAGCATGGCTGGCAAGTATCTAATGTCATGTTTTTCGGCTCGCATCGGTACCTCCTGATAGTGACCAGCAACGGGTTCATGTGAGTGATCTACACCTTTTGGCACACAGTATTACTGATTCTCCGCCAGCGTTTGGACAGGGGAGGGCAAACCCGCGTCGCGCCTTGAAGGCAAAATTCGCGATTTCTCATCAATGTGAGTAGACCAACATAAAACGCTCAATTCTAACTAGCAAATCTCAGAGGAAAATGCGACATATCCCACGACGATAAATGGCTTGTCGCCTCAACCGAATCTGCTGGCGTTCTGGTTTGGCCATTGTCCCACGAGGGCCCGGTTATGGATCAGCAGCGGACTTTTTCGATACCAACTGTTGAAGGTCAAGTAGTGGCAACAGGCCCGACACCAGTCGCATTTCTCGATGAGCAGACTATCATCGTTGCTGATCCCACAGGCACAATCTACACGATGTCGCTAGCTGGAGCAATGAAACAGGCATTTTCTGTCGGTCCTAATACTTCCGTCTATTCAATTTGGGTAAGTGTAACACAGCACAATACTCTCAGTCGCTCATCCTCGACTCAGGTTCGCGAAGGTTCCGTGAATATGTTTGCGACCGATGCAATGCAGACGCCGGTACTCATTGGGTACACGAGTGATGAAGCTACACACGACAACGGTATGTGTATTTTGAGCTCTATTCTGATTTCAACTGAGCTAGCTTTCTGTAGACGGTGAAGAGTAGCCTCAGACAGGCCGTCATAGCCAAAATCGCGACTGCACCGGGCGAGGAGGTGGCCTTCGGGGCGGACAAAAAATTCCTTGTTTTTGATTCTTTTTTCTGTGCCAATCTCTTCCTGAAGTTGCCAAAATACGACGTGAAATATAGATTTGACCATTGAGCGAATGAATCCGCCCGTAAATAGCGCTGTGGGAACGTCATCCATATTAGTGCAAATTGACAATATACCGTGGTCTATTAGCTAATCCAGGCCTCCACTCAGCGCTCAATCCCGCAATGGATTCGCGCTCGTGCGGGAGGAACTGCGAACAAAGAGATCTGCTTGCATCCGTAGCTTATAAGGCTAGTCCTACAGGTGCGTCTTCTCCACTACCCCTCGTATTCTTGCGCAACTAAGTACCCTAAACCGAAACGCGACTATGACCGACCAGCTGGTCTCGCACCCGCCTCCCCACGACGACCTCCTCGCCTCTTCCAAAGAGAGTGAGCGCACCGTCCTCGCTAGCGTCAACCGTCGTATTGCCTTCCCTATCTCGGCCACCGACACTCAGCTTACCGTCGGCGACAATGCCGGCGAAATCACTCAAACCCTCATCGCGCGTCCTGCTGCCGCACCGGTAATGTTTCGCATTCGACGTTCTCTCTGCCTGATTTGACCCATATCACAGAATCCATTGGACCCCGCTGTGCTCTCGCTCGCCTTGAAGAGCGGCCGCCCCGTCAAGGTCCTCTGCTACGACGCCTCTCACTGCCTACTCGCGATCGCATTCGACGGCGAAATCCAAATCTGGCTTGGCAGCCTCACACAAGAGCACGGGCGTGAATGGGCGCTCTACGATATTCTGTCCCGCGTCCATAACGGGGCCATCTCGACTCGCGGCTTTTCCATTTTGGTTTGGCCGCTGTCTGCCTTGGGGCAGGTCTCGAAGAATCAACAACTCTTCAAGATCCCAACCCTCGCCAGTACGCAAGTCACCAAAGCCAATTCGACGCCGGTCTACTCCTTCAATCCAGAGGTTGTCTTCCCCGCTGAAGGCAATCGCTTTGCCGAACTCACCTCGGTAAGTACAACGTGTTCATTTGTCCTTTATTCTTACTAGTCATCCGATTTTAGGCGGTCGAAATCGTCGCACTGGGACAGTACGGCGGTCTTTTAGTCATCGGGTACAGCAACCATACAGGTACGCGCCCTTGGGCCCGTCACAAACTTAAGTTGGGCCTGGTGCTGGTACCGGCTCTGGCTTTTGTGAGTCGCTCGCTCGGTAGTTTTGCTGCACTAACTAATATTTATAGGAATTCACCATATACACCCTTGCGATAACGTATTTGATTTGGGTGTACCTTTGGCTTTTGTCCCATCGCTTGCGCGGTGCTGCCTCGTTCATGTCGAATATGTAGCATCGGACAGATACACGGGGAGGGGGGGTGTAAAGTAGAGAGGGAGAGCTATGGGGTCGAAGGGGGGGGATGTAAGGTAGAACGGGGGAAAATTTTAGGTATATATCGTCTAGGGAAAGCTCCAAGCAAGCGCTAGGGCTTCCACAAAAGGAAGTTATGGTAAAACGTAAGATATATGCTATGCTAGGAAAATTAAT
>WSTG01000770.1:0-14036 GCA_019616325.1 Ceratobasidium sp. 394
ACGATGGCAACTGACCACTGACCACTGCATTACCTAGGAGAGATTACCTGTGGTCAGTGTTACGTTACAGTGGTTACAAGTCACATGACAGGTGACAGTCATGTGACCATATTGTGATTACCTAAGCTGTTTGGTCTCACGATGGCAACTGACCACTGACCACTGCATTACCTAGGAGAGATTACCTGTGGTCAGTGTTATGTTACGGTGGTTACGGGTCATGTGACGTGGGACTTGGCCCCGACGGTAATGGTCAAGTCCCCGAAAAATGAAGAAAATGTGGGTCTTCCCTGGGTAGGTCGCGACATGCGGCTCTTATAAGATTCGGAGCCGCAAATAATGGAAGTGGGACTACACATGATCGATAACAAACACATGTGACCATCTTGGTGATGCCCAATAGGCCATTGATGCTACACATGACTTTGTTATTACTGCGGACTGTGGATCAGGATGACTCACTGCAACCACTGATATATAAGTAGCATAAGGCAAACTGGACACCCCAGTTTGCCTTATCTTGTCCGCCACACCAAGACCGACTAGTATATAGTTAAACACATTCAATAAAGACGCAATAAATACGGAAATGCTACAAACAGTAAATACGACAGAGAGCCACCGTTAGCCACTAGATCAAGAGAACTAGTGGGTCATAACATTGTCTAGGCACCATTACCTTGTCTAAGGCTCCTCTTCACATCAGCAAAATCAGAATTTGCATGCAAACACTTGAAAACGTTTGGAAAAAACACTTATCTTTCAAGCACTTCCAAACACCCAAACACCCCAATCACATGAGCCATTTTGGAGGGATTTTGGAAGACCTGCAGACATGCCCACTGTTTGAAGGCACCCTCAAACACTCCTATATGTGTCTCCAATCACTCTCAAACATGCCCACTGTCTCCAATCACTCTCAAACACCCCCATTGTCTCCAATCACTCTCAAACACTCCTATATGTGTCTCCAATCACTTTCAAACACTCCTATATGTGCCTCCAAGCACTCTCAAGCACTCTCAAACTTGCCCATGTTTGAAAACACTTGTAAGATATCTATTTTTTGCAAACACCCTCAAGATATCCCCTTTCTGCAATCATTTTCAAGTGCCTGTAAGTTAAGTCCTTTTTCCAAACACTTCCATGCAAATGTGGGTTTTGCTGATGCAGGGAGTTCTTACTGAACAACTCATCTCAGTCCAGAGGACCTCAACCTTGTCGCTCAGGCCATCACAGCTCTTACTCACTTCAGCATTCAATAACTCACCCTTGTGTCCCATTGTACATTCATCATCCATCTTCATCTCATGGCACCATCTTGCACTTGACCCGCTTACTTGTCAGCCACAAGTAAACAAGGTCACATGGCTTCATGTCTTCAATTCAGATATTATATTCACACCCACTCTCAGCCTTAGAGCATCCAGATAGATGTCTAAGACACTTCCATCATACTCGATCATCACTCATGTCACTCTCCCTGAAGGGTTGTGACATTGTGAACCAAACTCTCATCGGCGGAAGCAACCTCACAAAGAAACAGTCAGGACCGACCCTACTTGTACATCAACAGAAATGTCCTGTCACTCATATGGCACCTGCTACCAGGAACAAATGGCATCTTCACACCCCAGCAGCTGGGCCAGTCAGCTGACAGAACAAGATGTAACCCGTGGCCCATCACAGTGATCCCACTTGTCGTGACCTGTTCTGATTCCGTGGTTCTTGGCTCAAGGAGTGGTCGCTCTGTTCTGTAATGCCTCTACGAGGTTCTAATGTCGTTTGTAATGCTATGGTTCTGTTTGTATTCATATATTCTAAGTGTGTTACAAGTCACTGTGGTGGACGAGATAAAGCAAGATGAGGCTTCATCTTGCTCCTTCTCCTTCTTATATACATGTAGAGTCCGCAGTCCGCAGTCCGCAGCCCGTAGTCCACAGTCGAAGTCACGTGTAGCACAGTCCGTGATTGGCAGTGATGACTGGGAGCCACGTGTGAAGAGGCTTACATCATCCCTGCTGGGGTTTGCGCGGCTCCGAATCTTATATGAGCCGTGCGCTTAATCCTAGGGTCATGTGACATGCTTAGTCACCCCTGCTGGTCGGGCTGCATTACATGGGAGAGATGTTGCGGCAGGGCTTGCGTAAGCAGCAGGGTTTACGTAATAACCACCATAGGCGCTGAAGTCATGTGACGTGTGAGTCCTTAGAATGACTTCGGGTAAAAGAGGCGTTAAAATAGTTGAAAATATGGGTCTTCCCTGGGTGGGTCACGACACCACTGATCTATCCCAGGAGCACTACCTGGAATGGACAGGGAGATCACACAATTCACGCTGAACCTAGCATCATACTCACTGATCCCACAGGTCCAAGACAAGTACCCCAGCCAACAGTATGACTGGAAATGGAACAAGTCGTTGGAGCAGGCTCTATCATAATTGACCCCAAAGCTCCAGACAACACCTTCTACTCCCCAATAGCTGCAGTACAACTACCTCGCCAGTCAAGGGACCCCATGCCACTTATAGACATAACACCCCTGAGGGAGGAACAACCCTTACCGGAACCAGAGCCCGAAATAGAAATCATGGAAATAATATCCCAACCCGCATTGGCCGCACCCCCATATCCGCAACAAGACCAGGTAATGGGACCACAGTACAATGAAAACAACGAGAACTTCCAGAATATTGTCCTTGCCCTACAACAAGCAATGATACCCCTCCTCCCGGATATAGCAAGAACAATCACACTCGAAACATTGGGCATGAATCAAATACTGGCCCAAATCAAGGATATTAGGAACAGACAAGCAGTGTTTGACATGTGAACTACAGCATTAGGAACGGAAATCACCACCATCTGGGAATACGTGTATGCAGCAGCTCACAATGCCAACATCAGCAACAAACAAGCTCAGGTGTCACACACACAGATTAACAAAAATCTTGAAGCAATCTGCAAAATCCCTAATCTTGTTGAAGGAGTACATAATCAACAAATGGTAGTACTCAACACAGTACAAAAGGCAGAACAAGACAATGAACTAACCTGCGAAATGGTTCAAGCACTTGACTCCAGAATCAACCAAGTATTAGAAGCAATTCAAACAAAACCCCTTGAACCCCTGCCCTTTGATCCACCTCAACAATCTACCCATTGAGATATCTCACCACCCCTGTGTAGCACCAAAGGAGAGAAACAGTGTTGCTCATCCTGAAGGGACCCTTCTCCAAGTGATAGCGGGAACAGTAGTGATGAAGAAATCAACACCCACAGATGCCATCATAGGGATAAGGAGACCATTCCCAAAGGAGCACAAGTGAAACTACCAGAAGCATTTGAAGGGAAAGAGAAGAATTCTGAATCTGAAAACTTCCTTATGAAGATGGAAGTCTACTTCCACAATTATTTCAAAAACTTTGCAAATGATGATACCCAAAAGATATCCACAACCCTAACCAACATGAAAGAAGGGAAGGCATCACAATGGGCACAACCTATCCTCAAAAAACTGCTGGACAGTACCCCACATGAAGCCTTGGCCTTGTGAACAAACTTCAAAAAAGCCTTCCTCCTAGCCTTTGGCAACCCAATCAAAAGGGAATGCGCTGTTCAAAGCATACAGAACCTACAACGAACACAATCAGCAGCCAAATACATAGCCAAGTTCTGCATTCTCATGGAAGATCTGGAATGGGATGAAAAGGCACTGATTGACAAATTCCGAACCAGGTTGAAGGATTACGTCAAAAAGGAACTCATTTGCATGACATTCTTACAACCTGGACAAGGAACCTTGGAGGAATGGATTGAACTCTCAATCAAAACCAATGACATACTCTATGCTATGTGAAGCAACAAAGGAAATGAGAAGGGCACAATAAAGGGAAAAGTGGCCCAAACATTAGGAGGACCATCCAAGGTCCATGAAACAGTACCTCAGGAAGTCATTGACCTCTGTCGCAAAGAAGGATGATGCTTCAAGTGTGGATGCAAGAATCACCAAGCAAAGGAATGTCGAACGGGCTACACCATGGGGCCACACACCAAGAGCGAGAAAGGAAAAGCAGCTGAAGTCGAGAAATCGAAAGAAGAATCCACCACCTTGGAGTTGGAAAACTAGGATAGCCAACTGTACCTAGGTTAGGAGGCAAGGACATACCTAAAGATGGAGAACATGTATATTACGTCTGAAAATATGACAATGCCCTGTTATGCAACATCTCAATCAAAGGAATCATGGAACCCACTAAAACACTAATCAACTCTGGATCATCACAAAACCTCCTTGATATTACTTACACCTGATGACTATCTATTCCCCTTGTCAAACTACAGTACCCACAAACAGTAATAGCCATTGATGGAAATGAAACCACAGAAAAAATATGATTCTGCACAAACCTAACGTTTGAATTGGCTAGATGAACCTTCAACGAGCGCTTCTATATCATGCCCTTAGGAGACACTCCGGCAATTCTGGGAAAAGAATGGCTCACCCAACCCACACATCAAATGGAGGACTATGGAGATAACCTTCCAGGAAACAGAAAAGGGAAAAACAGCCAAAGAAGCAAATAACATCCCTGCTGAATACAAGGACTTTGCTGACGTATTCGATGCTGAAAAATTCAAAGAACTGCCCCCACATCGAAAATATGATTGTGCAACCACGTTTGAAGAAGAAAGTGAATTACCATGAGCAGCCAAGGCATATCCAAAGTCCCCAGATCAGGCGAAACAATTGCTAGATTCATTGAACAGGAACTCAAGGACGGGAAAATACAACCCAGTAATTCTCCTGTAGCAGCACCCTGTTTCTACGTCAAGGAACAGGACAGATCTCTCAGGCTTGTTATGGACTACCAAAAAATACATGATATCACCATCAGTGATCAATTCCCCATCCCCATACAAGAAGACCTTCTGGAAGAACTATGAAACGTGAAAATCTTCATAAAACTCAATTTACAATGGGGATACAACAATGTACAGATAAAAGAAGGAGACAAGTGGAAAACAGCATTCAGGACCAAGGGCAGACTCTACAAATATGTGGTCATGCCACTTGGCCTAAAGAACATGCCAAGCGGCTTTCAACATTTCATGAACAACTTGCTATGGGACCTGAAAGGTGTGTGAGTTGTGGTTTACCTTGATGACATTCTCATATACTCCCAAAATGAACAAGAACACACTGCACACGTTCGAGAGGTCCTATGACGACTCGAAGAAAACCAATCTCTTTGTACGAGCAAAATAGTGCCAATTCAATGTAGACACGGTTGATTACAGAGGAATCATTGTCTCTCCCAAAGGGATACCAATGGACTAGAACAAAATCAAAGACATAGTCGAATGGCCCGCACCATGAACAGTTAAACAGGTACAAGCCTTCCTAGGGTTCGTCAGGGAAATATCCCGATCGGAGACCTCCGGCTATAGCCAGATGTATCCCCCATATCCACCCGTTGCCTCCTGTCGACCTAAGGGGGGACAAGTGGCCAGGTGCCGCCAAGGGGACTCTGTTCCATGGCGCCTGCTGCCAGCGTCACTTGGTGCGATCGCCAGCTGTAGCCAGCCACCATAAGCGCTGATCATGGCTGTGTCGTGGCGATCGCAGCCTATATCTGAACATGGGAATGGCTGGAGCACAACGTATGAATGGATACAGCTCAGCATAATGTTGGATGTAGCATAGATGATATTCGAGTTTTAAAAGATATGTTACTTTCTTTCTCCTATTCCCTCGCTTCCTTTTTGGTCTTGCTTCCGCTTTCAGTCTTATTTGTGCTGTAATCCAGGCTTTCTAGGTCTATATGCTTACTATCTTTGGCTCAGTTAGTGAGGCTCAGGCGGGGGATCGAACGTGCTTACTAATTATAATTCCTTTGCCCGCAACCACTCGGCTAATGTGCTGTGATTTAAATTGTGTGGCACTCAAAGTCATCTTGGTCTTTGGTCATCTGGCCTGACCAATGAACTCCGCCGCTTGTGTGTCATTCTCGCACTTGGACTGCACACTCACTGTCGTTATTCTACTGTCGACCCCCGTTCACAATGCCCCGCTTTACACACCACAAACAAGAGCGCCGTAAGAGGGTTCATTCCAGCTCTGAAGAGGGATCCAATCACCTGGGTTCCAGGTCGGGCAGGGACAATGACAACGATGAAGAGAAGAGGTTGCAAGAGGTGAGTTAAGATGATATGCTGCTCAGAACAACCTGAAAAGCTCACCACTTCTTTCAGATGCTTAATAAAGCCCTGGTTTGAATGCAGTGTGCTGAGAAGCTCGCAGCATGGCGCGAAGAAGAGCTTCAGCTACTGAGAGCCCAACTGAACGCCGAGAACGCAAATGCAGGTCGCCCGACACGCAGAAACCGCCATGGCGCTCGAAATTGTGCGGCTACCCTGGATCCACCCCCTGACAACCGGCCCGATGAACCAAACAGTGCCAATCACGATGGACGGCCTGCTGAGCCTGCCAACCGTCCAGGTGCGGCAGTGGGAGCAGGCGCACAGGACGTGCTTGATCCCGCCGTGGTTGCGCGCCTCCTTAAAAGCGAGAACAACCGTGCCTTGATCCAGTTGGCCGGTCACCGCTGTTGTCTTCTTCATTATCCATTTATGGAGCCCGACTTCCTAACTGATGATGCGGTGCAGCAAGCGTTCCTGCAGATCCTCTGGGACCTCGAAAACAAGCTCGCTGCAGCTGCTGAAAATGAAGATGAAAACGAGGACCCAGAGGACAACTTCTGGGCTGAACGTCAATTCAAGTTGGCGGAGCCCACTGAAATTGTTTGAGAGATAGTTTCAACGCTCCCGCTTGAACTTGGGAAGCTCTGGCTGAACCCAACATTTCAAAAGCTGGTGTGTCAGTTTTATCTTCGTTTAAGCGATTACTAACTTCAAAGCCCTTATAGTTTCATACAGGATACCGCAAGATGAGATCCAAAGCTGCTTCGGGAGTCGCCAATGCCCATCATGTCATATTCAAAATGACTGACGAGGAGTTTGGGGAACGAACTGGTGATCGCAAACGAGGCGACACTGCGAAAGTGCTATTAGAGAACAGCAAGTATTTATTTTCTCCCGCAACAGATGCCGAGATACAGCAAGCTTGGGCCAACAACTGTGAGCCACGCCGGGGCCCACGCTTCTTTCGGAATGACTGTATCATAAATGTAAGTCATTTCTGACCGAATTGCCCCTGCACTTTATTGACGATTCATAGGCCGGCCAGGTCATTATGGCTGGCCTTTCTGCTGCAGAAAGTGTGACTGATCGTGCCTCCACCAAGGCACGCAAGTCCTGTGGTGCTATGTGGAAGGTGATGAGCGTGACACCATCAATGTTGACATTTACATCGATTGTGGTGAGCCCGCTCACTCTTGACCTTAGTTGCTGATGTATAGCTTGCTGACAGGTCCATTTTGCTCTCTCTGGTGACCTCGAGTTTCTGGCTCAGTCACACTCGACTAATTTTGCCGATCTTTGGACCCAATGGATGGAGTTGTTGGGGGAACACTATCAGCGAAAGCGGGTGCTCTACGACGAAATGGAGTGCCTGTTTAACAAAAAGGTATTCCCCAAGTACCACCAGGTAGTTGAGGGACGGGAACTGATCGCTTTGGGGGAGGAGGAGCACCGCCTCAGAGAGGAGCTCTCTGAGGAGGATTAGGTCTGAAACACCAATTCTGTAGCTACTGATTGAATGCCTGCTTGTATATTAGTGAAATGAGCATTAAGAGAGTGCAATATTACTATAATACCTAGTATGATATCGTGTATACATACCACATTTGGGAAATCACGAGCTTGAAAACCCGTGACATCACCAGGTCCAAGTACCTCTGTACGTGCAACCATGGCACCCTTGCGACACAAGCAACAGGCTAGGCTACGGAAAAAGTCAAAAGGGGTCAATCCTGTTCCTTCTGGGCTTGCAACTTGTCGCTACTGTGGCAAAAATTACCAGAAACAAAAGGGGGGCTGTCAAAAACATGAATGTGCCTGCAAATCTAGGAAGGCTGGTCAATTGGAATCGCCTCCTTTAGCTCTTGGTACATATGATGTTGCTGCTGCAAGCTCAGGCCATGTTTCTAGTGCATTAGACAAGTCTAGTGGCTCTGACTCGGACATACAAGAGGAAGGCCTACCTGCCCGTATTCGATGCCAGGGTGCCAACAACTTGTCTACACCTAGAGCACAGACACCCGAAGATCCCCCAGGCATGTTGGACTCATTTATATTGCTATTCACCTCTGTACACTAAATCTTTGTGAAGCAAATGCTGACATGCAGCTGGATGGAGCTCCGGAACCCCCCAGAAATGAATCCCCACTTGAATCGACAGATGTACACAATTCATCTCGAGTACCAGTTCTTAATGAAGATGACATCCGGGTACGACGCCACCCTGCCTCAGGATGCGCTAGTTCTCTGCGGTTGCCATCTAATGGCGTGGAAAACCCCAGTTTACCAAAGTCAACTGACGCCAGCTCTATCTGGCCATTCCAAACGATGCAAGACCTTAAACAAACTGAAGTATTTGTCAAGCATCGGGCTACAAACCCACTGATAAATGACCAGCTGTCGCTCGAGCGGGGGAAACCACAGGACCCGAGTAACCCACTCACACTTCGGACTGCTGACGATGTACATGCGGTACTCGAGCTTGCTGTCCCAGCCAACTCTCAGGTACACATGCCTAATAATATGTATCACACTGCTAAGCCCCTACAGTTTGAGGTGATTGACATTGACACCCATTTCCGAGAGTACGATTACACCCATCGCCTGCGCATGCGATCACTGCACGCCATTTTTTCGAGGATGCTGCTTAAGCACAACATTTACAAACATTTTATTCATTTCCCTGAACAGCTCTACGTCCAAAACCCATCTAACGGTAAACCCATGCGCATCTGGGAGGAGTCCTACCACAGCAACGATTGGTGGAACCTCCAAGTAAGTAGTGTTTCCACATTTGTACGGTGGATTATTTACATCGCAAATCAGAACACACTCGGCTCGAAGAATTGTATATTGTATATTCACTTGTACATGGATGCAACCACCGTCAGCATCTTCAGCAGTGTGAAGGTTTGGCCGGTGTATGCGTGGCTAGGGAATGTCCCAAGCGCACTCAGGAAGAAACACGGCCCTGGTGGTGCGGTATTAGTCGCATACATACCAGTGCTGAGTTTATTATTGAAGCAGCATTAATATGCTCATCACTGATGCATATGAGTATAGGTGCATAAAGATACACGTTTATCCACCTCCGATCAGGCTGAACTTCGGGCAAAGGTGTACCAACAGGCGATGGCATATATACTTGAGACGATCAAGATGCTTATGCAACATGGCAAGTATCTTCGATGTGCAGATGACCAGCTCTACTTCTTTGTGGCAGTGATTGCCATAATATCTGCAGACTACGAAGAGCTGTGAGGTTTTCACCTCTACTGGTTATGGCCTGTTTGTTCTAACTCTCAATTTGGCAGAGCAAAGATTGTCACAATTCTTGGCAGCCTCAGCGGGTTCCCATGTCCCATCTGCCTTGTCCCACGAGAACTACAAGGAGACCTTACAGGCGAGTGGCCACTGCGAACACGTGAAGGTACTCTGGAGGTTCTCCGGCGTGCTAGCAAGGCAAAAACTGCAACTTCCCATGGGCTCATTTGGCAGGAACAGTCACTACGGAAAACTCAGGTATGTATTACTTCCATCTAAGCAACAATACTAACTATGACATCCTCGTTTAGAACTCGTTCCTCAAGTTAATGGGTTGGGGCTTTTCAGTATTTCAAGCTGTTGCTGCCGACCCACTTCACCAGATTGAACTTGGGGTATTTGGTAATCACATGTGGCTGTGGCTGCTCGACCATATCCTCCGCGATGACCAGAAGGCCAAGCTTGACGAACAGTATGTAATATTACAGCATTAAGGCTCTGATTAACATCCCATGCTAGGTTCAAATCAATCCAATGATACCCCGATCTCAAGCACTTTCTGAATGGCGTGACAAGCATCGAAAACCTTCAAGGCAAGGAGAAAGTGATTATTCTCAGGGTACGAGACCTAAAACAATATGCATCAATGCTAACCTACCTGTATGCTAGATGCTCCCACCTCTAATTGAGGATTTACTCCCCGCAAAGCACTCTAAACTTCTGGCGCAAGCGCTGCGGGTGCTTGGATGCATACACCTGTTATCCAAACTCACCACCCATTCGGAAACCAGTTTAGACTTGCTCTCAGCACAAGTCACGCTCTTCAGAAAGCTGTCACAGGTAATAATATCCATTGTGGGGAGAATGTTTACTAATGAAGCTTAACCAGCAAATCCATGATATTTACGACAATTTCAGCAACACGTACCCCAAGATGCACTCGCTCTCGCATCTCGTTGATATTATCACGCAAAAAGGGACAACCAACAATTACCATACCAGCCTGGGGTAGGGTCTACACCCTCAAAGCAAGCTAGCTTATAAGAAGACGAATAAGCAACCAGGTTTTGAAGCGCAGGTACACTGCATTTACCTCTTCTTAGTCAAGTTTCAATTACATTACAGCCGGTTTCAAGGATGTTGCGCAGGTACCTCGAACAGCAAGCAATGCTTGCTATTTGTTCACGTGTCAAATGTGCAGACACGGCATTGAACCAGCCTGCAGCCAGCGTTGAACAGCCCATCGCCTCAGACTCCAATGCTGAGGATTTGCATTTCGAGCTAGGCTCCAAGTGCCGACGTATGCTGACAAGCGACTTCATTGCTTGCCAGCAGACACTCCACCCAGATCATTCACATTTTGAACGTGACCTCAAGACGTTCTTGTACCAAAACATGGAAGGACTGAGCCGGCGGAGAGATCATCAGGAAAAAGTGTATTTTTCATTTATGTGCCATTTTCCAAATTTAGGTAAATTCAGCTAAATTGACTAAATTCAATAAATTGCCCCCCTTATCTGGGCATGGGGCAAGTAAATAACCCTGTTATGGGTACCTATGGACTGCCACTCTTGTTGCATGAACATTGAACATGAGAAGCAGGCGTCTCTGACATTTTGCAGGGACACTAAATCCATAAATTCAGCTAAATTCAGCTAAATTTAGGACCCCCCTCATAAATTTAGCTCAAGTTATGTAAATGAAAAGGGGGGGCCAGTAAGCCCTGTAAATCCTTAAATTCAGCTAAGTTTACATAGATTTAGCTGAATGAATATTGACCCTTTTTTCTGATGATTTTGCATTGCAAGATCTTCCATCTCTGGAGGGCACAAGAGTGAGTATACGTGACATTATCACTGATTGGTATCTATTTATGCCCTTAATAGGTTACGCCTTATCAGTTGATCCGACTGTCATATGTCTCGCTAGAAGGTGCTTGCGAGGAGGTCAAGATGGTGCGGGCTAACCTCGACTGGCGAGGAGGCGGGCCGCGCTATGACTGCGTGATAGTCCAGGGACATGCAGATGAGGGCATTTGGTTTGCCCGTCTGCTGAGCCTTTTTAACCTCGAATTTCGCGGTAAATTGCTTGAAATCGCTTATATTCAGCAATTCCGCACACTGCCAAGTTGAAACTGGTCCACCGGCTACATAGAGTTGGAAGATCAGGGCGTTTACAATTTTGTTTATGCAGGCACGTTGATTCGTCCTTGCCTTGTCTTGTCTCCCGGTGTCCAGTACAAGCGGCATGTTGCCGCCGACCTTCTTGATGCGGATATGTATCTTCAACTGCTTTCTATGAAGTAATGCATGATCTATGTCTTTATTTCGTCATTCCTAGTGTGTGTAGTACTAATACAAATAGTTATATATATAAGATTGCGGGCGACGGGTCTACCCAGCTGTAGCCGAGCTGTAGCCACCTATCGCTGCCACTGTTGGGGGCTACAGGTTTGCTCCAGCTCACGTATCTCCTGTGGCCAACGTGCTGCCGGCTGTAGCTGCGGGGGGAAATCCCTGACATTCACCAACTTCTACTGGAGATTTGTTCCCAACTTCAGGAGCATCGCACAGCCCCTGACCAACTTGACAAAAAAGGGACAAGGATGGACATGGGAAAAGGATCAAGAAGAAGCATTCCAACGAATTAAGGAGGCAATTACCAAATAACCAATCCTCACACACCCTAATCAAGACGAACCCTACATCCTAGAAACTGATGCGTCTGGCATAGCAATGGGGGCAATCCTAAGCCAACGACAGAAGGACAATAAACTCCACCCTCTGGGATTTATGTCAAAGAGTTTTCAAAATGCCCAGCAAAACTACAACACGTATAACAAAGAACTACTGGCCATCATTGAAGCACTCAAACACTGGCAAATATTGCTCGAAGGAACAACCCACCCTGTAGCCATTTACACAGACAATAAAAACTTACAATACTGGAAGGATGCATGAGTAATGGGCTGAAAACATGTGCGGTGGTACACCGAATTGGCATCCTTCAATTACCAAATTGTATATCGACCAGGGAAGCAGTCCCAAAAGCCAGACACCCTATCCAGACAACACCACCATGTGGATATCACCAACCCAGCACAAGTAATGATTGCCACTGAATGATTCCTGGGGTTCAAGGCAGAGATCAGAATCAACCTAATACAGGAGATAAGCAAAAGGAAGACAAGTCTCTGGAAGTCCTGATACAAAGTACACAAAGAAAGGACAAACTACCACCCTCTGTCAAGAAACAATTCAAACGGTATGACTACAAGGAAGGGCTTCTATGGTACGATAACATGGTCCTGATACCCAATGACCCCAAAATCCACAAGAGGATACTACAAATACACCACAACTCCCTGGTAGCAGGACACCAAGGAAGAACAAGAACACTAGAACTCATCAAACAAAGATACCAATGGCCAGGGATGCAGCAACACATCAACAAATACATAGACAAATGCAAAATATGCAACAGGGCTGAAGGCCCCAAGTAACCCTACACCGCCAAAAAATATCGAAATCACACAAGAACCATGGGAGCATATCAACTACAACTTCATTGTCAAGCTACCCAAATCAAATGGCTTCGACAGCATTCTTGTAGTGATCGATAGATTCTTGAGACAAGCACACTTCATACCATGCAACAAAGCCATGAACGCCGAAGAGCTAGCAGAGCTCTTCCTAAAGGAAATATGGGAGCACCACGGGGCCCCCAAAATAGTGATATTGGACTGAGGACTGACATTCAATAGCAACTTCCTACGAACCCTATACAAACATATTGGAGAAGAACCACAATTCTCCACTGCATACCACCCACCAACTGACAGCCTCACAGCACAAACCAACCAGTAACTTGAAGTGTACTTACAAAGCTTCTGCAATTACAACCAGGACAACTGGGTAAATTGGTTACCATTGGCCAAGTTCTGCCACAATAACCAGATCAATAGTGCAACTGGACAAACTGCCTTCCAAACGGTATACAGAAGGAATCCATGATGGCAAATAAATGACGAAAAGGGGAACAACCTGGAGGCAAACTGAATGGAGGAAAAGATGAAAGCCATATGGGACAAAGCAAAAGCAAAAATGGAAATCAGCCAAATGAAAGAGGAGATACCAAAAAGAGAATACAACCAAGGGGACAAAGTATGGCTCAATACCAAAAACATCCAAACCCGCTGGCCATCAAAGAAACTAGACAATAGAAAAGCAGGACCAGTCACTATTAGCGAAAATATCTCATCCCACGCATACAGACTTGATCTTCCCAACACAATGCGGATACACAACATCTTTCATGTTGAACTTCTCACACCATATAGGGAAGACTCCTTTGGACACTCACAAATCCAACCCCCGCCAATAATGATGGAGGAAGGAGAAGAACAATACAAAGTCAAAGATGTGGTAGGATGGGAACAAAGGAAAAACAGCCTGTACATGAGGTCAAGTGGACTCAAGGCTGAGGCCTGCACAGCATTTGTGTGTACCCTGGGCACCAGCAAGGTTGGCATGCCCCCCCAGCATGCTCATCTTTGGCGCTGGTCCCACT
>WSTG01000771.1:1502-14011 GCA_019616325.1 Ceratobasidium sp. 394
CTCGGCCGAGAGTGCACTCTGATCGAGCTCGAGTCGCTCGTCCTATCTGTGCCGCAGCCTACCGCGGCTCCGACAAACAGCGATCACCTAGATCTCGAGTCCTACTCGGATGGCTCCGCGGCAACTTACTTTCCTGGATCGGGCGAACGAACGAGAGTACCTGAAAATTTGTTGTTTATATTGAAGCACATGTGTTCGCCTGCGCCGGAGCAGCGCCCGACGATGGCAGACGTCGCTCGCCGGTTTGAGCTCATTGCTTTTTCGTGATGCTTTGCACGCTTTGCATGATTCCCGTCGCTTTCCATCACCCCTATATCTTTATTCCCTGTAACCCATGTTCACCCAACTGTACTCTTGCACCCCACCCGTGTTGTTTGCAATGAAAATGTATATATTGACGCCAACTCTACACTATCCAAAATATATGTACTTCAATTAATTATCTACTGGAGGCAAGTGGTCTCAACAATGATGCCGGTGACGCGATAGGGGTCTGCAACGATCAATCAGTACACATTCTGGATCAAACGGTATCCGCTACTCACCAATGTTGGAAGCGGGGCGACGATCCTCGAGGTATCCAAAGCCCTGGGCAGCAACATGCCTCGGGATACGAATCGACGCGCCGCGGTTCGCGACACCCGAGCTAAACGACGAGATATGACCCGTCTCATGACGACCAGTCAACCTCAGGTCGTTGTCCTCGCCATAGACAGCGATATGGTCCTCGTGACGCTTTGCGAGCTTCTCGATTGCAGCCTCGATCGCCTTGATGCCGCCCTTTTCGCGCATCTCCTTGGTCGAGTAGTTCGAGTGGCAGCCGGCGCCGTTCCAGTCGCCCTTGAGCGGCTTGGGGTGGAACGAGACCTTGATACCCCACTCCTCGGCGATGCGGACGAGTAGGAAGCGCGCCATCCACAGGTGGTCGCCCATATCGATACCCTCGCACGGCCCGACCTGGAACTCCCACTGGGAGGGCATGACCTCGGCGTTGATGCCGGAAATGTTGACCCCGGCATAGAGACACGCGCGGTAGTGCGCCTCGATGAGATCACGGGCAAAGACCTTGCCGGTTCCTGAACGTAAATGAATAAAAAGGTTACGTTGAACTGTGAGAGAGTACGTACCGACACCACAATAGTATGGCCCCTGAGGTCCAGGGAAACCGCCCTTGGGCCAACCATAGGGCGTGCCGTCAACGTCAAAGAGGGTGTACTCCTGCTCGAGACCGAACCACGGTACATGGTCCTTGGCGAGATCCATGATCTTCTTGGCGTGGTGTCGGTAGTTGGTACGGTTGGGGGTGCCGTCGTTGTTGTAGGTCTCGGCGAGGACGAGGATGTTCTTGCCGCCGCGGAACGGGTCTTTGAAGATGGCCGCAGGGCGGAGGTGAACGTCGGAATCGTGGCCTGGGGCCTGGTTCGTAGAGGAACCGTCAAAGTCCCAGATGCGGAGGTCGTCAATGCTCTTGACTTCCTTGGTCACGGTCTGCACAAGGTGTCAACGCGTTGAAAAACGGGCAAAAAAGACGAGACACGTACCATGGTCTTGGAGCGCAGGCCGCCATCGCCGTCAATCCAGACGTCTACGGGAGCGGGTCAACGAGGGGGGACGAGCAGACAAATGAAAGGAGCTTACATTCGGCCTGGGTCTTGTCGCCCTGGTCGAGCTGGAGGTAGGGGGCGAGCAGTTCGGGCTTGTAGAGGCCGGCCATAGTGGTGAGGAATGAAAATGTGGTGATTGGAGGGAGGGGGAACTTGTCTGTTGGGGACAATGTGGGGGGCCTTTATGGGCTGCGCGTGGACCCTATCGCCGGCTAGATGGAACTGGAACGATAAGCCCGGACGCCTGACACCGCCCCGGGGTCTTTTTTTCGTGCCTTGCGGCCGACAAAACCTGTGCGTACAGCCGGTTGGGGTTTCAGAGCGACACGAAAAAGATCCGACGCTCCTTGGAAAATAACTCGACTTTGTCCGAAATGCCCTTGGGCCGCAATGTCTGATTCCATACTCGTATATGCGTGACTGCACCAAACCACTTTGAGACCGCTTCTTTTCGGCCGTGGTCGGTTGAACTTGGACTGGACGATAAGACATGGCGAAGGACGTGAGCTCGTCGTCTTTGGTGCCTAGGGCGTTTGCTGATATCATTTGTAGATGTCCAAGCGATAGATTTGGGTGATCCGGGTGGACAATTTCACGCGACCGAGCGCCCGCGGCGCTGTTCTTTTCTTGCATCATGCTCCAGATGATGACGCTAGTAAAGATTCAGAGACTTTTTACATACTGACCCCCGAGCACAGCGTTGTACGCGCCGCTGTAATTTGTGATTGGATTCAATGAAGATCTGATAGTCGCGCTTAGTGTTCGCAGGAAGAAACGTGGCGCGGTCATCACGGTGCGAAGACTAACACAGACTGGCCAGAAACTGCTGTCGAACAGCGCCCATGGGGTGATGCACTCTTGACATTATGGGGTGCTGTCGTCGGGCGATACCGCTCCTGTCGACCCGCAAGCAAACATGAAAAACTCATATGAAATCAACGTTGTTTCGCCATGGACCAATCACGCCTGGACGAATATTGGAGCCCGTAATACAACCCGTACTTTCCCCGCGGAGCTACCGCAAAACGATCGAGTGCCCGAGTACCCCAACGGGTGCAAGGATTTACGCAGTTTGCGGGGAAAGGCTAATTTACGTGTCCAGCAAAGCACGTGTGAGACTAACTCATGTGGCCATAGCAGATTAACTTGCACGAGGGGGAGCCCGCAGGTGCAGATGCGAATTAGAGAGCTCATGAGGACTCGGACCTGGTAGCTAAATGCGGCAATTCGACGTTTCTTATTGTGTCATTCCACGTGATCATTCTCCTTTTCGCTCGATAAAAAGCCAAATTCCTCGAGATGGATCTGTCGAGGTCTTGATATAGAGTGCGAGGCGGTCCGTCTTCGATGGTCGAACTCGACCTCGAGGACAAGGCTATGTATGTGCGGGGATTGCGGGGAATCGGAGCGGGGCTGTTCGCGGGGAATGAATGGTGCATACAACGCAAGGTGGAGGCCGAACAAAACTGTGGCTCGGTGATCTTATTAAACCGAGTTTGGAGCAAGTTGATCCGCAGGTTGCGTCATTCCGTTTATGTGACCAAATCCAAAGCAAAATCCTTCGAGCTACAATACTACAGTCGGTAGCTAGTGGGATGCAAGCGAGGCTGGTGGGATGCTAGCGAGCTGGTGCGGGTCGCATACAGACAGTAACTTCTAAATTTGGCACGAGGCATGTTGTATTTGGCGTATGTGGGGGATCGCAACCTCGCGGTCTCGGCTCTCAAACAGGGGGCGGGGGAATGAATAGTCAAGCTCCGCCCGTGAGAATGTAAAGAGTAAAAGTACGTTAAAGCCAAGACAGGAGCTCCGCAAACCAAGTGGCTCGCGTGGTTCGCGTTACCAAACTCCCCCTGGTCACCCCGTTTCCAAGTCGCATTCCATGCCCAGGCCGGCTGTAGGTTCGGACATTCGAGCCTCTTGCGGGTCTTCTGCCAAGCTCATCTCGAACTTGTCGCTAGCTAATATGACTCAATAGTGCTCTACACTTGTCGAGTTCCAACCTCAGCTTGCAATTTATTTCGCGTATTTTGCTCTCCTGTCTGGGCATTCCCCTCGGACTGTGTCCGGCCATCCTACAGCTCACTGTGAGACAACTTCCAAATATGACCACAACCTAAACTCACGTGACCGCGCTGCCCCCACACTCCAAGTCCCCAACCACCACCCCAAAATGTCGCGTCCCACCTCCCGTGCATCCACAATCCACAGCGACGAACGGACCGAAGGGCCTTCGTTTGCATTCGAAACACCCACGCCTGCGCCTAGACCAGACAGTCGTTTTGGAAGCGGAGTCAATCTCGCGTCTGGTGAGATTCGCGCCGTTTCTGATGATCAGAGTGAGCCCAGTCCTGGTGCTGCGTTCTTTTTGTCTCGTATTCTATGTGCTGTCGGAACGTAAACTGATGTTATGGCATAGAACGTGCGTTGGCGCCGGCGCTGAGGTCGAGAAGGGCTGGGCAGGCCATCGTTGGTCAGGTGAGCGCGAGTACACATGTGAGCCGGATGAAAGAAACTGAGGTATTTTGTGTCTGTGTCTGCAGTTTGATGCGAGTCCGACTGGGAGTAGCGTCGCTTCGACACTTGCCACACCGGATGTTCCTGCTCCTGCTCTCCCCGTGGCAAGTCGACAAAAAATCACGATCCGTTCGGACCCTGCGTTGTTCACGTGCTTTGATCCGAAGGACAAGGAGTTGTATGATTTGTGGGCACCCAAGACGTGAGGTGGGGTTGTAGGATTGTTGTATTGCTGTGACCGTGTTATCGAGTTGTTTTTTGTATTTATTTTACAGGAATTCGCCTTCTGTTACGTGGTTTGTTGAACAAAAGTGAGGCTTTCAAAGGATCTGGGCGCTTGTTATGCAGGCGCCACCGGCTCTGGGCCATTGCGTTGTCATCATCGATAGTGGCCCACCATCATCTTGAACACGACCCCTCATATTCCACTCTACCCTACTGCCAACGAGTGGTTCATATTTATAGTAAACGCAACCACACTTGCAGTTTACAACAATCGAGTAGTAGACGCCTGTGGTGCCGACCCTTTGTGCCCTTGTCACGCACATGCCTAGCTTCGGGTTTCACTTAGACTCATACTCGAGCCTCTTCGGATGTCTCGGAGAGCTTCAATGCGATTGGAAAGCTTGGTACACTAGCAGCCTAGCATATAAAACCACCTGACGTCCCCAACTTCTTTGTCTGGTTTGGCCCTGTACTTGATTGTCTCATTGCAAGAGGCTTCATTCGGCTAGGAGACAAAGGTTATTCCAGGTTCTCACAAGTTTCGCGAGCAATAGTGGTCTTGTAGTCTCACTGGCATCTATAGCATGAACTTCTACTTCAACTGAAGTTTATCACTCGAGTAATTCCTAGCTAATTTTCAAGGTCCTTGGGGGTAGTCTAAGCTAGTGGTGCCATGGAATGTTCTGAACTGAAGTGCTCGGAGCTCGAGGCTGGATTTAATGCGTCTCTAGTTCTAATGTCGTCACCGCTAATCTTGTTCGAGATGACGCCATGCTACTCTGCGAAGTTCCCTCGTTCTTTCGAACGCCCTCTTGCTCCGAATTTGTCCTTTGGTCCCAAAACATGCCAAAACTTGTGGACACGAGATCTATTGTTTATGGACTGCCGGCCGTCACTAGCTACTCCCGATCCATGGGTGGTGCCACATGCGGTACCCGAACGTATATCTTCACTCAACTATGCGCCGGGAACTATAACATTCGACTCGGCCGGAAATGCCAAACAAAGTATCGGATATCTCGCCGGTTATTTAGATTTGCGTTTAAGTTTTAAATGGTTAGGCTGGGTTGTTCTTGGCACTATCTGCTTTTGCCCGTTTTTGTAGCACTAAAGGTACGAAATGAGCGATGCCAGACGTCTCGGGGAGCAACAGGAGAGAAAGGAGCCGGGATCTGCAAGCGCCGGACTCACAGCCCCGCGACTTTGGCGCGTCATGTTTTGGGTTTGCCGTACTCCGGCGTATGCTGGGAGCGTAAATGAGGCAGGGTAATTGGCACTCGGCGGCTAATTCGTGAGTAGTATGCATCCCCTCAATTCCATGGTGGAAAAAAAGGAGACTTACTCTACGATCTGAATGCAAGCTTGATCTGAATATTGCTGGCAATCTTACCTTGATGTTGCCCCTGTAATCGCCGAGCAACCTATCCCAGTCTGGGTTGCTCTAATTCAAGACTACGCCATACCGAAGACTTCTAATGAGTTAGCATTCAGGGGTTATAAGCGGGTTCCGGCAATTGCCAGTGCGCCCTCGGGGATCTCTGGTTTGGGTCAACGGGCGCCAAGTCATCCACGGCTCGACCATATATTGTCCACGGTGCTCAACACTACGCTCACCATCCCCCCAATGTTCAAACCTTCCGCTTCCCAACAGGCAATCGCTATTCCTGAAATCAGTGGCCATATTTGCAGTTTTGTCGACAATGGATTGGGCGAGGTCAACCAGGCCATGTTCAAGACGTACGATAATTCGAGACCCACTCGCCGGGGCGACCTCGCTTCTCTATCGCGTACATGCCGAGGATTCTTCCATCCTGCTGTGCGACAACTATGGGGCTCCATTATTGACGTACGAAACTTGCTCGCTCTGTTACCTGGGATCGTGGTTTTCAGCATAGAGCCCGGAATACCCGAGCTCCGCGAGTTGAATTTCATACGGGTGGGCCGCTTGATCGAATCTGGGATCTTCTGCGTAGCTGAATAGCTTGTCGAGTCAGGCCGACGTATCAGAACCTCTGCCACCAGGATACTTTGACCGCTTCAACATCTACGCTAGATATGTCAAGTACTTATTCGTGCGGGATGTTGTCTGGGCAGGAGACGAGGCTAGGGGCAAGCCATCGCGTATTCCTCGAGCAATGCAGGCGCTACGGGCATATGCCAGCTCTCACACACTTTTACCGAGCCTGAGATTCATGTCTATTCAAAATAGCCATCATCTAGCAAAGATCCCAAGCCCGATAGGAGGTCACTGGAACTGGCCCGAAATCCTGCTGTCACCCTCTTTATTGGCCTTGGAGATAGATGGAGATTATTTGCCTAGGGATACACTGGAAGATGTGGACGAGATCGTTGCGGCTGCTCTGCATAAATGCCCCGAACTCGAACATCTGGAACTTGCGTCTGGCTCTCGTGCCCCCCGAGGTGCAATGCCCCTTCCACCCATCTTTTTTGACGACCAGGCACCTGTGCTTCATAAACTTCATCATCTCCGTTGTTGGAATGCCCCTGTTCATCCCAGGTTTATTCGTTGGCTTCAGCGCATGCCGAATCTTGCGCATGTGCAGCTGTGCTATCTAAAGTCTGCGGGAAAACCTGTTTCGCCTCCTACCGGGTTGCTTTCTCAGCCTATTTCCCCGCTGAAAGATCTGGTACTGTTCTCACCAGAAGCAGAACCTACTATAGCCTTGTGGTGTACGCCCTTCGTACATCAGTTGACTAGGCTTTCGATATCATTTTCTTCCGACAATCACTGGACCTCTCCTCGCATCTTCGAGTTTTTCGAGCTACTTGGTAAGAAGTCCCCTGCATTGGCCAACCTCACGTTGGCCTTGGTTGACAGGGGAATTCTCGCACTCCCTCCTACGTATTTTATTCCCATGAGGCAGCTTCCTATCCGCTCTTTAACAACTATAGGTGGCTTGGGCGACCACTGGAGACTCGAAACCATGCGCGACATCGTCTTAAATTGGCCATCGTTGCGCCAGCTCCACATGCAAATGTTCTCGTGCCCCCTTAGGCACCTCGCATATATACTTCACTCTTGTCCAGATCTTATCATCCTGCATATCGACACTCTCGTGCCCGAAGCGGACGGTTATCCCCCTACACCTGCCAAAGTAGAGGTGTTGGCGAGCCGCACGTATCGACCTTTGATGCTGGTTTCAGACTTTGGATTCTGTCAAGCTTACGATCAGAAGCAAATTGAGAGTCTAGCGCTGTGCGTGTATCTTTCACTAGGCACCCGGAAGTCTCTGACCGCAATTATATACTTGTTATAGGTACCTTACTAGCATCCGGCCGAATATCAGATGTGTTGCAATAGGATCGCACACGGGATTTACGCAGATGTCACGACTAAATAATGCGCTCGAATCCTGCTCAGTTCATACGTGCTCAACAAAACCTGCCGGAGCTCCCAGGCGCGTAGGAACGGATGTTTGCTCGGGCATACTCCCGATTATAAACGACTCCTCGAGAGATAAAGGGGCACGACACTAATCTCGTTTGTGAGCTCCGGCAGATTTTGCTAAATAGAACGCGCCCGTTGCGTGACTCTGTTTTGGGCAGCATTCTAACGATGAGCTTTTGGGCTGTTGCATAGTTTATCTTTGTGGGGGTTATCAATATGGACACATTATTGGGTAAATACTGGTAACGTCCGTGCATGCTTATATGCGCTTAAATGGGAAGAACTTTCGTAATGGAGTCTTGATAGGTATGTGATATCGACCTGCAGCGATAAACCAAGGCATATCCCATCAATCCAGAAGCTGGTACGGAGTAGAACGAATTTCTTTGTCTTGCTATCACCTTAAGTATAAGTCGCCAGCGTATCTGCAGTCTCCACCATCGCAGTTGTAAATTTAAGGCTTGTCCCGCCCGCGGTTTTGATCGTTCCTCTTACGATACCGGTGTCAGAGACTGCATATAATCCCACGTTGCGCTTCATTGGCGCAAGGACCTGAAGAGAAACGGAAAGGACTGGTGTAAACTTCATAGCTGTGAGATGATTAAGTGGTATAAGAGACGCAAGGGTGTAGAAACGCGCTCCGAGTTTTTGGAGTACGCAACGGAAGAAGCATGCGAATTCGTAAGTAGGAGCAGTTCGATCCGGAGCGAATGTGCCAGGGAGGCTAAACGAAGCAGCTTGACAGGACTAAACCAGTCTAATCAAATCAGAGGCTTGCTTAACCTGATAGGTGTCACCAACAAAAATACTGGAATGACCTTGGGAATGATAATGGCAGTTGCAGGCAAGTGAGCCGTGAATGGATGTTCAGTAGCCACTGTCTCACGTGACACCCAGCGCGATCTGCTGGCACGCGCAATTTGCAATGGAAATTACTCTTACGGACAACCGCCGCCATGCGAGCTCTCTTGTATTTGTGCACACTCTTTGCGGCCATCACGGCCGTCCTTGCGTGGACGAAAGAGGACCACGAGATTTTTGACCTTGTTAGCGAGCTCGAGACACATGAAGGTGAGCAAAGAAATTATGCCACGATATCTTCAGGGAAAGTTAAACAGCGGGTGGCGCTAGGGCCGGGAACGACGTTCTACTCGTGGTTGGACGTGCCGCACACGGCATCTCAGGCAGTGTTGAACAAGGCGTATAGGAAGCTTAGTATCAAGTTGCATCCCGACAAGGTGTGTCTCGTGGACGAGCGGTGGCGTCTCGAGTTGTGCTTAGCTCATTTCCGTGGCAGAACCCTGGTGTGAAAGGTGCACACGAGCGATATGCTCGACTTGGAAAGATTAATGCCATCCTTAAAAGCTCGGAAGGACGTGAACGGTGAGCTACTACGACCATGTCGCAAGACCGAGGCTGAATATATCCTTCTGTTAGCTACAACTTCTTTTACAAAAACGGTGTTCCCAAATGGCGTGGCACAGGCTACTACTACTCCCGCTTCCGTCCCGGTCTCGGCACAGTTCTTGTCTTCCTTACAGCCCTCACGTGTGTCTTGGAGTTCCAAGTCAAGCGGATGAACTATGCGCGAGACTTGAAACGCGTCAGGGATCTCGTGGGACGCGCGAAGCTTGCTGCTTGGGGCCCGCGTATGGTTCCTGTGGAGGGCTCGAGGAAAGTTAGGATCCCAGCAGTGGCCAACACTGGTGTAGAGGGGATGGATGGGATGGAGCAACGGGCGAGGACCATCGAGTTTGTCGTGGAAGGAGATGGAAGCGTTTGGCACGTGAGTATAATTGCGTTGAATCTATGCAAGTGCTTAGAATTGACGCGACAATCAACCTGGTAGATTGATCAGGATGGTGAACAGCTCTTTGACGAGAGCATTCTCTCCAAGCCCTCGATGGGAACTACATGGGCGCCTTCGCTTGTCATGTCGGCGGCTGCGAAAGTTACTGGCAAGAAGCCCGGCCCGGCAGCTCAGGAGAACGGCGTGAACCAAAGCGCGACCACATCGGACGCGGAAACGTCGGACGCTGCAACTGCTACTGGCATGGAAAAAGTTGGTGGAAAGAAACGCAAGGCAAACAAGCGCCGATAGGTCATGTTTCTCAAAGACTAGAGTTGTTGTAGATTGGTCCATTGTCTCTGGGTAGGGTTGCTCTTATCTTGATGCTGTTGTTGCACTAGCAGGCTGGATTTTTACCTAGCAATGAACATATACTGGAATCAAAAGCTATGATACACTTAGAGTCCACAATTATAGCCCCTTGATAACTGCTGCCGTGAAATCGCTTGTCGTAGCAGACCCTAAGCCAAAGAGATTAATTTAATTAGCATATTGGTGCGAGCCAGCACTTACCACCCATGTCTGCCGTGCGAATTTTGCCCTCGTTGATGACATCGAAAGTTGATTGGGCGATGGAATTGGCGAGAGATTCGAGACTGTTAGAAAACCAAGTCGGAACAAATACAAGCGCACAAAGTCTCAATATACATACCCAAGGTGCCTCAACATCATTGTCGAAGAAAGAATCATTGCGGCAGGGTTCGCCTTGTTGGTGCCCATGAGATCCCTAGCGACGTGACGGCACCCGGGCTCAAAGAGAGCATATTCCTACAAGTAGACTGTGAGTAAAGGCTAATTCTGGTCTTCAAACGGTGAACTTACTCGGCCAACATTGCATCCGGGGACAATTCCTGGCCCACCAACCAGCGCAGCACCAATGTTGGAGATGATTGCACCATACAAATTGGGCATGACCATCACGTCGAATTGACCAGGTTTTGCGACAAGCTGCATGGAGCTACAGACAAATTTCAATACCGCGTATATGTTAGCGCAAGATAGCACGCACGTGTTATCGACGATCATGTCGTTAAACTCGATACCAGACGACTTGTACTCCTCCGCAACCTGGCGGAAAGTGTTCAAGAAAAGACCATCACCGAGCTTCATGATGTTCGCCTTGTGTACGCATGTCACTTTCTATCACGCCCATTTCCCATCAGTGATCTACAACGTTTGATCGATGCCAAACCCTAGCTCACCTTGCGGCCGTTCTTGAGGGCAAAGTCAAACGCGAATCGGATGATACGTTCAGACTTGGCGCGGGTCGTAACCTTGAGGTTCTCGACGACGCCAGGGTAGCTCTGGTGCTCAAGACCTGCGTATTCTCCCTCGGTGTTTTCACGGATGATCGCAAAGTCGACACCGGCGTGACGAGTGGGGAAGCCGCGGATGGATTTGCAGAGTACGACGGACGCGTATATGTCTAATTGTTGGCGCATCGCGACGTTCCAAGAGTTGTGTCCGGAGCGATCGATAGGGGTGTATAGGATACCTGGACACGAGATGAGTGCGACAAGGTAGGGTGCAAACAATTTAGCGTACCCTTGAGACCGACTTTATTGCGCTTCAGGCTCTCCATGGCCTGCTTAAAGAGGTTCTCGCCCGCGGAGGAGAGTCCGGATACGTCATATTGCTCCCACTCGATGGGGGCATTGACATGCTCGAAGATCTCCTTGACCGAGTCGGTGATCTCTGCACCGACACCGTCACCTGGGATCAATGTAACCTATAAGCTGCATTAGCACCCGTCTCGGAACTATACTGGGCTTATGCGTACCGTGTAGACTCCGCCATACTTGGTCGGCAACTAGGAACATAATTAAGAGATGCGTTAACCAAATATGCCTCGATTCCTACTCACACGACGCGAAACCTTGGGATAGTAGGCCGCAAGCGTCGTCGCTGGTCGTAGCGCCTGGATGGTCTGCACACGGAGATTAGAATAGTTTCGATCATTGACAGTCGACCCACCTGAGACGAAGGCCGGAGGACAAGGGGACGAGTCGCGGCAGTCGCGGCAGAGCGAAGCATGCTTGGGCGGAAGTTTGGCGACGAGGTGCGCAGGAATGACGACGAAGTTTTCTGTGGGAGGTTCGGGAATTGCTTATCCGGGCAATTTCGGGATCTCTCGATATCTTATCTTATCGGTCACATGACTGGGACCTAATCTGAAATAATGGATTTCTGTGGAATTATGGTCCAAGCGTGAACTGCGGCCGCGATGGGCCTGAAAAAAAGGCAGATATCTCAACCAAGATGATACGGACATTACGGGCGCACTCTGGCCGATGACCTCGTCTCAGGTGATTCAGGCACATTCACATGGTTTCTATTTGCAATTCAGTTTCTTTTTGTGTTCAACTTCGGCGGCCCGACTCTCTCGTGCGACTCTCCTTCTCCCCCCGCTAGGTCTCTGTACACTAGCTTGATACCTTGAAGATGGTCGAAACAACATGTCTCTCTAATACACCCACAGTCTTTCCCAAACGACAACTGTCTTTTTATGCTGCCTTGCTCTGTATCGTTGGTCCTGTCTGGGCTGTCACCCCGCTTAGTATTCTTACCGTTGGCTGGCTAGCTGCAACACGACCTCTGTTTTCCATGAGCTACTGGGAGCTAGCCTTGTTTGTATACTGTACAATTGAAGTGAGCTCTTACTTTTTCACAGGCCGACAGCACAGTTGAAATGCCAACTCATCTAGACTATATTCTGTATATACCACATAATTGTAGCACGAAGACTTCGGGCTAAACCGTCTGTTTTACCACAATACGACTTACTCCATCTGCGGAATCTGTTCGTCCGTATACTACAAACTGGATTGGCTCCCGCATACCCGGACGCCGACGATGATATCGAGGACGAAGCTGCTGGTGACCGGCCTGGAAGTCCGGCCGAGGC
>WSTG01000772.1:0-14009 GCA_019616325.1 Ceratobasidium sp. 394
TAAAACAGTTTATCTGGGACTCTGACAGAAAAAAATGAGGGAAAATATGTAGTGCTATGTAGTGCTACATAAGGCTATGTAGCTAATATTGCCCAAACCAGGCTACTGTAGCATATCTTGGTTTTCCTGATGGCACAGCATGGCACACCAGAACAGCTCTGCAGGATAGAGGAGCCCAGGATGCTCACCCATGCTTAGTTTGAGGTCATTTGGTGAGTTGGATCATTGCCAAAATTTCAAGTGACTGCAATACCTGTGATGATTTCTCCACCATGCTGGCCATATTCCAGATTTCTCTGGCTGAACCACAGGAATCATCTTGAGTTTGTCATGCTGTGCTCTTTGGAGTGTCTCACTCTTGCCAAGCTTCAAGTGTCCTGACATGGAGGCCTCAATCACTGTGCATTGCACATAACATGGAGAGGATGTGAAACCATTTGTGTAGCCACATTTTGTTGAAATATTTGGTTATGATCCACATCACCAAATGACTTCAAACTACACATGGGTGAGCATCCTCAGCTCCTCTATCCTGCAGAGCTGTTCTGGTGTGCCATGCTGTGCCTTGTCCCAGGCAGGACCAGCATTACTGGTTTCTGCAGCCACTCCAAGAATATGAATGTGTGGAATTGAATCCAAAATATGTGCAGCACAACTTAGATATGCCCACGGCTGGAATCAGATCACTTCAATGCCCTACTGGGAAGTTGAATCATTTACATGGACTGGTGTCCTCAAACACCATATGCCAACAATTGAATTTTGCGACCCATGTCATTGGCCACACCATAACTCCCTGATCAGCTCAGTGACATGGACATGGTTTCTGCAGTGTACATGATGGCCACCAATGGTCACTCTGAAATTGCTCAGCTGACCTTTCATCTGTTGTTGGTCCTCAGGTGACATGATTGTTTCTTCTTGGACACCATGCAACAAAACTGATTGTAAAAACACCTGCACTTCCCAGACCATATCTCCATGGTTAAGGAACCAAACAGAACCAAACAAGTTGCAAATTGTAGCTGAGAAGCACAGCTATCCTGGACTAAGGTGATGGCTTATGTAAGCATTGAACAGGCTCTGCAGGAGGCCAGCAAGCTGTCATGATGGTTTTTACAATCGGTTTTGTGAGGTACTGTGTGTGCTGATGTGAATTGCCTTCATGTAACATGGTATCTACTGGAGGTACACCAATATACCCATTCCACTGATTCACTAATACAGGTATTACATTCTGTACACTGATGCATGTGGCATTTGGGTAACCTGTGGTTGCGCGCTGTGGGCTGATTCACATCAGTTACATGTCAGGCAACTCATGCAATTCACATCGGTGAGGTGTTATGCAGGTTACTGAAACAGGTGGGTCAGGAGGAGCCATACCTTATTGCCAACCTGGAATCCCTTTTCTGGGACCTCCAGGTTCCTGTGAAGCTCCATGGAGGCTGTGGCCTTGCCCCAAATCCTTTCCATGGCTTTGGCCATGGAGTTGGCTGCAGGTATAGTGACAGAGGTGCCCTCCTCCCTCTTGGGGACATCACACCTCAGGTTCCTGCTGTATACCACCTTGAAAGACATTATGCTTGTCACTGAGTACTGGTGATTGTTATGGCAGAACTTGGCAATCAGGAGCCATTTCAACCATTCATCCTGCCTAGAGTTGCAGAAGGTCTGCAGGAAGCCTTCCACCCATTGGTTGGTTGGTTTGGATATTCTGTCTGTCTCTGGGTGGACGGCCATCAAGAAGTGGGGCACTATCCCCAACTTCTGGTACAGGGCACACAGGAACTGGCTGTTGAACATTGGTCTGCTATCAGGCACTGTTGTCTTGGGTGTGCCATGTAATTGCCAGACCTCCTGGATAAATATTCTGGCCAATTCTTTGGCATTTGTTGCCTTGAAGCATGGGATGAAGTGTGCCTGTCACAAAAACTGGTCTATCACCATCAGGATACTATTGTACCCACCTGATACTGGTAAATTTACTAAAAAATCATAGGCAGTATCTTCCCATGGGTACTTTGGTATGGGAAGGGGCTTGAGTGAAGTGGCCTGTTTATGGCCCTTTGCTCTTTGGCAGGTCTTGCAGGTGTCCACAGACCAGTTTACCTGTGCTTTCATTATGGGCCAGTAGTACCTCCAGGATAGTAGTTCTAGGGTCCTAGTGTGTCCCTGATGTCCAGCCACAGGAGAGTTGTGGTGCGACTCCAACAGCTGTAGCCAGATATCCTTGTCTTCTGGGACAAATATCTGGTTGTTGTACCACAGTAGCCCCTCCTGCCAGTCATACCTGGAGAATTGCTTCCACACCAATGGTGGAAGTGTGGTCTTGTTCCTTGTGCTATCTACCCATTGGTTGGTTCGCTCTGATAGTCCATTGGTTTTGGGGTGGAAGGCAGTTGAATAATGGGGCTCTGTTCCCAGCTTCTGGTAAAGGGCCTGTAGGAAGTGGCTATTGAAGGTCGGGCCCCTGTCTGAGACTGTTGTTTTGGGTGTTCCATGCAGGTGCCATATTTCCCTAATGAATATGTCAGCCAGACCTCAGCATCTGTGGCTTCGTGGCATGGGATAAAGTGTGCCTGTCATGAGAATCTATCTACTATGGTCAAGATACTGTTGTATCCTCCTGAAAGCGGTAACTTGACAATAAAATCATAGGCAATGTCCTCCCAGGGGGCATCAGATAGGGGTAGCGGCTTTAAGGGTACGCTTTGTGCATGGCCCTTGGACTGGCCACAGACTTTGCAGGCATTGACATAGTTGTTTACCTGCTTGGTTATTCCAGGCCAATAGTATGTTTGGGAGAGCAGTTCTGCCATCCTGCAGCAGCCCTGGTGACCTGCGGCTGGTGAATCATGGTGTTGCTTTAGCAGGCAAAGGCATATGTATTTGTCCTCTGGTACGTATATTAGCCTGTCATAGTGCAGAAGGTTGTTCTCCCAGGAGTACTGGGTGAACTGTTTTTGTACTGATGGGGGCAGTTCATCTTTTGTCTTGGTGCTCTCCACTAAGATTGTGATGGATTTGTCTTCATCCTGTGTTTCTTGTATCTCCTGGATGATATCTCCCGTTATATTGGCTTTGAAGCCTATGAACCTTTCAGGTGGTATCAGGATTTGCGGGGTGTTTGGTACATTGCTGTGATTTTGACGTCTAGATAATGCGTCAGGTTTGTTTGATAGCTTCCTGGGGCGATAAACAATCTGGAAGTTGAAGAAGGATAGTATCATGTGCCACCTGGTGTGTCTCCTGTTCCAGACTTGGGCTTTGTCCCAGAATTGGAGGTTACAGTGATCTGTGTATACTGTTACTGGAACATCGGTTCCTTCCAGGAAAAGCCTCCAGCATTCCAGTGCTCTTATGATTGCCAACAACTCTTTATTGTGCATGTCATAATACTACTATGGTGGAGAGAAGCTTTCTGGCAGGAATGCAATCAGGTGCATCCTCCCGTCTTCTCCCTTTTGGTTCAATACCACTCCCATGGCTACTCCAGAGGCATTGGTCTCCAGAAAGTAGGGCTTCTTTGGATCTGGATGGATGAGTACTGGGTCTTCTGAGATAGCCCTTTTAATTCCATTGAAGGCAGCCTCTTCCTTCTCACTCCAGGTCCACTTCTTGTCCTTCCTAGTTAGGTCAGTCAGTGGTTTGGCGATCATACTGAAGTTCTGTATGAATCTTCTTTAGAAGTTCGGGAATCCTAGGAAGGATTGTAACTGTTTCACAGTGGTCGGAGCCTTCCAGTCCTCTATTGCCTTGGTCTCTTCCTTTTCCATTGACACTCCCTCGGGGGAGATCACGATCCTGATAAAAATGGTAGTTGTGGTGTAGAACTTGCACTTGTGTGGCTTCAGGAATAGGTGGTGTTTCCTGAGTTGTCAGAGAACCTCCCTAACATGTTCAGTATGTTCTTCTGGGTTCTCCGAATAGACCAGGATGTCGTCCATGTATACAACCATAGTCACATCAATGAGGTTGTGAAATATGTGATTCATGAACCTTTGGAAAGTAGCAGGACTGTTCTTGACTCCGAAGGGCATAACAAGGTACTTGAATAGCCCTTCCTTTGTTCAGAAGGCGGTCTTCCACTCATCTCCTTCTTTGATCCTGATGTTATTGAAACCCCACCTGATGTCCATCTTGGTAAAGATTTTGGTGTCCTTCAGCTTTTCAAGGAGGTCAGCCTGGATGGGCATTGGGAATTGGTCACGTTTTGTGATTGCATTTAGCTTTCAATAGTCCACAACCAGTCGTAGTCCCCCATCTGCTTTATTGACATAGAAGCATGGCAATGCTATCGGGGATTCGCTAGGTCTAATTTTTCCGTCCTTCAGCTCCTTGTCCAAATATTCCTTTAGTGCTTTGGATTCCGCTGGGGACATTGGGTAGGCTTTTGCTGGTGTAGGCAACTCCACATTTTCTATGAAGTTGATCAGGCAGTTGTATGGACAGTGTTTTGGCATCTCGCTAAAACCCTCATCTTGGAAGAGGTCCTCAAATTCTCTGAACTCCTCTGGTATTTCTGGTGTATCCTTTGCTGTCTTGGCTGTTATGTTGTCTCTGTACTGTATGGAGAGGTCCCTCCATCCTATAATTGGGTTAGCCTCCTCAAGCCAATCCTTACTGAGAACTACATCTGTATCCCCAAGTGGGATGATGTAGCATTGACATCTAAACATCTTTCCTTCTACTTTGATGTTGATGTCTGCCTTCTCAGATATTTTGTCTTTTATCTCCTTTCCATTGATTCCTATGATGGATCGCTTGTGCTTTAGGGGGGTCATTGTGATTTCATTATCTTTTGCATATAGTGCATCTCAGAAGTTCCATGAGGAGCCCGAGTCTATCAGTGTCTTGGTGGGGTCCATGATTCCCTCAATCATTGTGTATATAACAGATTGATTATTCACTTTCTTCAGGTAGTATACACACTGTGATCGGGGTTCATGGCCTTCCTCCAACATGGGTATGGGGAGGGCTTCTAGTTTTCCGGCTCTGTGACCCATTCCTTGACATGACCCTCTGGTTCTTGTGCTGCTTTACTGCTTACAGGTTTATGGTCTTTCTTTTTTGGGTCGAAGGTCAATATGCCTCAGCATTCCTTCAAAATGTGGCCTGGTTTCCCGCATTTGAGGCATAGGCCTTCTTTCCTGTGGTGTTGCTTTTCTTCATCTGGAACCTTCACCCCTACCATGGTTCTCTTCTTTTCAGGGTTTTGTCGCAAGGATCCCAGTTGTGAGTGGGTAGTGCAACAATCTTGGGAAGTGGTGTGGGAACCCACTGTTTTGGGTGTGGTCTTCTGACTTGCAAAGACCATGTCATTGGTCCTGCAGGTGAGGGCGACCCAATCATTGAGTGTTGCGTTGTTGGTGTCTCTGAAGAGTGTCAGTCGGAGCAGCTCCTTTTGTACTTCCAGCTTTAATCCTTCCTTGAATTTATCGATGAGGGCTCCTTGGTTCCACTCTACTTCCTGTATCAGTATCCTGAACTGGGTGGTGTAGGCTTGTGCGCTCTTTGTTTGGGTCAGCTTGGTGAGTTCTCGGATAGCTTTCTCCTTTTTGACTGGGTCCTGGAAGTGAAGCAGGAAGGCCACTTTAAGGCCACTCCAGGATTTTAGTGGGCCCTGGGTGTCCTTTTCAGACACCTTTTGGAGTAAGGGTTGGGCCCAATCAGCTGCTTCTCCAGGAGCCATGTTCATCAGGAGGGTGTCATCTTTCTCCCATCGCTGAAAGTCCCTTCGTTGTAGTCCCCAAAGTAAATTTCCATCTTCATAAGGAAGGCTTCTGCTTCTTTCCCTTTCTTACCAGAAAAGGGCTGTGGTTTTTTGGTTCGTGCTTCCTTGGGGATAAGAGTTCCTGCTACAGTAGTTGGTTCATGAAGGTGGTTTCCTTTGGGTGTTCCTTAGGCTCCTTTTTCGGTGGGGCGGTTGACTCGTGGTTGAACGAGCACCTTTCAAAAGGGGAGGTTGGGCGGGAGTGGAAGGTTGAGGGGTCCTAGCTCTCGTCCTCTTCAGGGATCTTTGCTGGGGCCGCGGTACTGTTCCTTCTCCGCACTTCTGGTTCTGCCACGGGGGTACTGTTCACCATCCATCCTTCAATTGCCTCTACTAGTTCCTTGATATCCCTTAACTTGTCATGTTGAGTTAGCAGGGTTTATTTATTGCCCTCATTGATTTGTTAAGCTCTTTGTCCCTCTTTTGTTGTTTGTTGGATTCCCTAGCAAATTTGGTTAGTTTGTCATCCCTCTCCTGCCATCTGTCATTAACCTCCTTTATCGTCCTATTTAGGTTAGGGGTGCACTTGTCAGCTTCTTTAGTCCTAACAAGCACTTCCTTACTTCCTTCTGCAGTGGCTTGTGTGTGCTCAATTGCTTGCTTAGCCAATTCCTGGATTGACTCCAGTTGTTTGGCTTGTGTGGCTAGTAGCCGCTCCTTTTCTTGGCTGGACTGAAGGACCTTCTGATTTTCTAATAGTGTTCTGTCATGGAAGTCCTTTAGTCCTGTTTGCAAGGTGGCTACCATTTGCTGCATTGCTTCAGCAGCCATGAGGTGAATTGGGGTGGACACAACTGGTGTTGCTTGGGTAGGGCTGGGCCTACTCAGTTGGTTGCTGATTACCTGGGTCATCTCATCCACAGCCTGATAGGAGTCATCCGCTGGCTGGATTCCCTGTAAGGTATTGTCTCCTGACGGTAGCGCTCCTGGGACAGTTTGGGGTTTGGGTCCCTCCTGATTGGAGGCCTGACTGATGGATCGGGTTCTGTGGGGGCTTCTGCTCAATGGTCACTGCAACATAGTTTCTGGTTGTTCTCTTATGTATTGCAGGAGTTAATTGGTCTCTCCTTCAGACTCAATCCTTATCTTCCTTGGTTAGCCACTAGTTAAGTGTGAAGTTTGCTTTATAATTTTGTGATGGGTTTAATTCTATTAGCGATTCCTTAAGTAGTGGCTCAATGTGTTGTTGGGTCTCTATTCAGTGGTGGTTGACAAGATAAAGCAAGCTAGGTGGCTAGCTTGCTTCATGATCTTCTTATATACATGGAGTTTCATTGAGTCATTATCATTGTAAGAGTCATATGACACACTCTGCAGTTGTTCCGCAGTCGGGTAAGTCACGTGTGGTGACTGCGGGCTTATGCGCAGTGGAGAGAGGGTCACATGTGTTTGTTATGAATCACATGCGGCCTTTAGCAATTTGTTTTGCGGCTCTGAATCTTATAGGAGCTGCTCAGGGTCTGAAGGTCATGTGACAAGTTGGGAGTTGGGATAGCATTACACAAGGGAGATATTGCAGTCCTGACTTGCATAAGCGGTGGTAACCACCATAAGTGCTGAGGTCACATGATACCTTAGTTACTCGGAACGACTCTGAGTAAATGTGATAAATACAGGCTATATTCCCTCAGCCTGTTATGATTGGAAGACAAGTTATGACATAAAGGACGGGTCATGACATCATTGGTCACACCATAACTCCATGATCAGCTCAGTGATGTGGACATGATTTCTGCAGCATAAATGATGGCTGCCAATGGTCACTCTGATATTGCTCAGCTAACCTTTCATTCATTATTAGTCCTTAGGTGACTTTATTGTTTTTTCTTGACATCATGCAACAAAACCAATCATAAAAACACCTGCACTTCCAGGACCATATCCCCTTGGTTAAGTAAACAAACAGAACCAAACAAATTGCAAATTGTAGCTAAGAAGCACAGCTATACTGCACAGAGTTGATGGCTTATGTAAGCATTAACCTGGCTCTGCAGCAGGCAAGCAAGCAGGGATGATGGTTTTTACTATCAGTTTTGTGAGGTACTGTAAACTCTGTGTAGATGAGCAGGCCAGGTATATACACATGGTACAACAATCAGTGGGGTAAATGCAATTGAAAACAGTGAGTTCAGTAATAGGCTACCCAACCAAATGCACTCATCAGGGATGTGCATTTCATCACCAGCAAACACACAGAACCCAGGCAACTGATTATCAGATGCTTGTCCTGCATGTTTGAACATCATTTGCATGCTAATGTTTGTGCATTTACTCCTAAGTTGTTCACTCCACCAACTTCTAGACTGTTCTAATTTACTTTTCCAAATTTCAACCTGATGAATCATCCCCTGTCTGTGTTGCCAAGCAAGATGGTAAGCAGAATCCAACCTACAAAAAATAGCACTGAAGGTGGGCACACAACAGTTATCAGGAACCCCCCATCAAGCTGTGTGACTCAGTCACAATTTCCCATGTAAAGAGCAATGGTTAAGGTGAGCAATAATCAGAAAACCAAAACATATTTTAGGAAAACTGTAAACTTTGCATACACCACCATCACAGTTGCTAAAATATGTTTGGTGCTCTGATTTTTGCTCACCTTAACCATTGCTGTCTTCACATAGGAAATCTTGACCAAGTCATGTGGTTTGATGGGTGGTTCTAATAACTGTCATGTGCCCACCTTTTATTCTTTGCATGCAGATTTGAGGAACAATATGGCTCATGGAAGTGATGGACTCTGCCTGTCCACCAAGGACATTGCTTGACAGTGAGTCACACATCTCAGTGCCATCAATGAGCAGCATGGCCATACCTTGAACACACCCACACAAGGCAAGGACCAGAGACATTTTCCCCTTGACAGGCAGTCTGTGCGGCTCACCTGTGCACTTGAAGGGAAATAATTAGGACTTTTTCAGCCAGACTTTTGGCTTTTGTCCATATTGTCTTGGCTTAGCACACACTTGTATTCTCGACTAGTCTTTGACATTCCAAATGACCTCATCAGTTATTTTGGCATCTTAAGTTTTGCAGTATCCAAGCAAGACATGTATTTTTTTTCTAAAAAAAAAGCAACAACATGCAGATATATCTCATTACACAAGAGAAAACATGGGGGTGGATCACTTCACCTTCTTTGCAGTTTCCAAGGGTCAGCCTCTGCACTACCCTTGACACACAACTGTTTTGTTCCATGACCCTGACACCCTGCATGTCAAATGTAGAGATGTAATGCAGGAAACCTGCACCTGGGAATTCCCACTGTTTCCCAGCCCTTTCCCACACCTTCCCACTGATGTGGGAAGAGGCCGGGAACAGGAAGGACTTGGAGGTGCAGGGTTCCTGTGCCAGAACCCACTGTTCCCACACACACAACATCTAGTATGGACCTCAGGTCACTCCTGCACCTTTACATGGCCAAAATGCATGCTGCATGCATAAACTTTGCCTACAGGGCATGCTGCAGATCGTGGCCAACTTCAAAACCCACCACAAACTTATGAAATATAGCTCATTAAATAGAGCAAGATTCACTGACTCCAAACACGTATTCAATGAAGCAATGAAAAAATTTCCTAGGGAGAGCATAGCCAATTACGTGCCTGTTGTGACGTATTCAATCTGGTATGCGTTTCCTTAAGTAGTGGCTCAATGGGTTTGTTGATCTTCTATTCAATGGTGGTTGACGAGATAAAGCAAGCTAGCCACCTAGCTTGCTTTACGGTCTTCTTATATACACGCAATATCGTCGAGTCATATTCAATGCAGGAGTCATGTATCATATTCTGCAGTCACTCTGTAGTCAGGTGGGTCACATTTAACAACTGTGGGTTTATGCACAGCGGGGGCAAGTCACGTGTGTTTGTTATGAGTCACGTGTAGTGACTGCCAGTTTGTTTGTGGCTACAAATCTTATAGGAGCTGCTCTAGCTCTGAGGGTTGCGTGGTTGCTTAGTCAGTGACTGCTGGCTGCAGCATTACATTGGAGAGAGTTTGCTGCAGTCAGCTGAGTAATCGCATGTAACCACGGTAAGGGCTGATGTCACGTGATGCTACAAGTTATCCGAATGGCTTCAGGTAAAATGCAGTAAATTAACAATAAATCCCATATTGTTAGTCATGATTGAAGACGAGTCATGACACTGCCGGATAATATTCAGGGGGGAGCACACCCCCTATTACTTTCTATTAAGGCAGTTGCTAAGGTATATAATGAAGCAATTTTCATATATATACCACCTAGATACTATATGCAAAATATCAAATCAATGCAATCAGTGGATGTGGAGGAAATAGTAAGGGGAATCAGTGTTTACCCCTATTCCCCTCCTAGGGCAGCACAGGATGAACTAAGGAGAATGAACAGGAACCAATGAGTACATTTCAACCTATATACTCATAGACAACTCTGTGCGAAATATCTCACTTGTAGCTATCCTGTATCCATGTCAACTTACCTGCTGGATATACCAAGGAGCACATTGTACTTCCGGGCTAACTGTGTGAGTTCTGACATGTTTTGCCACAATTCCAAGTAGGGTAAGGTAGTGAACTATGGTAATCAGCCATTCCAAACAACATTTACTAATGCATGAACAGCTCAAATCCACTCATTGGTGCTACAGACGGATGACTGCTATGATTTCAGCACCTGTCCAGCACTTTCCCCCCTGTTTCCCCCCTTTCCCATGGTCCAAAGTGGTTGAAACTTTTTAAATACACTCTCATAGACTGTGCACATCCAGTGCATACAGGGGAGCAGCATTTGCACAGTGAGATTCACTAGTCTGTGTGGCGCTTTTCAGGAGTAAATGCCCCCCTGTATACTAGATGTACCCTATGCAGCTGTAGAAATTTATTTAGACCATATGAAGTAGATATTCCAAAAGCTGGAATTTTCCTGCATATTATGGTATTTTTATCTTTCAGATGTGGTGACATTTGGGGGGACCCAAACTCTGCTTCAGGGAGTCAAAGTACCTTGTAGAATGTACCAGCCTGTAATTACATGAAATAAAATAGATAAATTCTCAAAAAAGATACCACCAGGTGTGCCTGCCTTTTGCAAGAATTTTGAGCTCCAGAATGCAGGTTCCTGCTTCCTGGGGAGTGGGAAGAGGCAGGGAAAGGAAATAGCAAATACCTGTGGGTTCCCAGGTGTGGGAAGGGGAACCTGGGTTTCTTCCCAGGTGACATCACTAGTCAAATGTGTTAAGCACCACTCTACAACCCCCTTAGTTACACTCACCACCTTTGCTGTTAGAGACTTTTGTGGCTCTTTTGCACCCTGAACCCTCAGCCTCCCCCATATCACCTCCTGTCGAACTAGCCTGCATCTGTATGCCCCCTGCACAGCTTGATCTGATGCCCTGCCCCAGCAAGCTAGCATGTGTCTGCATGTTCTCCCACAAATCTGCAACTTGCTCCAGGAGCCCACTTGCATCACTCTTTACCCGGCCTGCTTTGCCTTGCAGGCTAGCTGCCTGTGGTTTGTTGGTCATATTCAGCTCTCCTGAAGTCTTGTTCACACTGAGAGGCTGGTCCCTGACTCCTCTGGCAGGCTTTTGTTGAGTTGTTGGTGCAGGAGTCAACTGGGCCTTGATCTTGTTTGCTTGCATGGGGTTGCTTTTTGTAGAGCTCATCATGACATCCCCAGCCATGCATTGTCCAGAGGCTTGACTTGTGTTCTGCACAGACTGACTCATGCAATGTGCTAGTGGTGCTATGGCGACCGTGAATGTTGCTGATCAGATAACAGAGACTGTCACTGATGTTGGATTGAACCTACCTTTCTCATTTGCATTGTGGGCACTGCTCAACCTGGTACACCCTGTAGTAGCACTCGCCCATAGATCCGAGCCTCCCTATTCTTGAATATTTGGCACTACATTAAGTCTCACAGCAGTAGACACACATACCTTTGACTTGCTTTGCTTCACAGGGCTTTCAGCAAGCTATGGTTGCTCTCCATGCCAATCAGATTGATCATATTATCTGCATAAGTTATTGTTTCACACTCATCACTGCCCGGCCCAATGAGATGCATGCACCATCTTGGGGACAGTCCAAGTCCATTGTTGGCAGGTTGTTGAAGGTTGGGACATCTGAACTCTCTGACCCCACCTCTGCTACATCCAAGTCTCCTTCAGATTACAGCTTCATCCAGCTGGTGATCACCCCTTCAGAGATATTGAAATGTGGGGCAATGATGTACTTGTCTGACATCAGATTCTTGTCACTGTTTGCATTGCAAAGGACCATACATTCTGGTTTCCATGGTGTGAACTAGTGATGTTGCCACAGGAACCCACAGGCAGGTATTCCTGCTTCTGCCAGATAATTTTCCTGCATTGCCTGCACTTTCAAGGGTGGGTACAGAAGCCAGAATGGCTCAAGTGGTGCAAGAACCAGCAGGAGAACCTGCTATTCCTGTGCCCCTAAAAAAAACCCACCACAGATACATCAACATACCACCATAACATGTGCATAAATCTCAGCTTTCAGGTGATCTATAACACATGGCTTGAAACAATTAAATACAGGAAAGTGTGAGCAAATACTTCCTACAAAATATTCCCAGAGAGTTATATTCCTGTCCAATAGGAGAAACTCATGGAATGACATGGGTATATACACCATTTGATGTGCACCAATGAGCCAAGTTGATTGAGCATACTCACAAGTCTGTACATGCTCTGGCTGGGAAGATGTGGGGGATATACAGGGGGTGGAACCCCTGGAAGCACCACATGCACTAGTGAATCCAACTGTGCAAATGCCACTCCCTTGTGTGGAAATTGTGCGATCTACTTTCTCAATGCTCTATGCAAAATCTCAGGTCTATTGGAGCATTTTAAGGGGGTCAATTTGGGAGAAGACTCCCCTCAGGGGTAGATATCTCAGTATATGCTAAGTACAAGCATGCAGAGTGCTTATCAGGCTATTCTGAAGCTAGAGATATACTGTTGTAAGCATAAGGGTGGTGGTTGACAAAGTCCTATTGGTGATGGAGGTTTTTTACAATCAATTTTATGGAGCACTGTACAGCATGCTGATGGAAATCTTCTACTAGTGATGTACAGGTGTGTGGGAAAAAGCTCAGGTCAACTGCCAGAGACAACCAGGGTCCAACCCGTAAGCACCAGGACCCAGAGATTTGTTTGTCCAGCCACCAGCCAAAATGCACACAGCATGGCAAATTTGCCACGGACTAAGACATGTATACTACCATAAATACAATAGAGATTGACTCTATAGCTCAATTACATTTAAATATGCCTAAACGAGTTGGCTGACAAGCTATAAAGTAGTGTTCATGGCAAGATAATCACCTACATGAATATCAACCTACAACAAAAGCACAAGGGATGGGGAGGTAGATGCCTAGACTGGGATTGAAACACCTGTGAGGAGGTGAGAGTCTAAATGGAGGATGGGTGGGTGGGTGTGCAGGATGCTGAGGCATGAGGCTCCTGCATACCCAACCCATCCAACCTCCTATTTCAGTTTGGACCACCTAGGTGACCATGGGTTACCCTGGAAAGAATGTTCAAAGGGGGTGACATTTGAGCATGGCCCAGATGAGAGTGGAAAGATGAAATCGAGGGGGGTGATTATATGCATTCCACTCTGGACTAAACCATATGGACCCTGTTGGTCTGACAGGGCTCAAAGTTCGTTTTGACAATGTTGACTATTACTATATCGCTATGCCTGAACACTCCAATTTGCAGCATTTTTCCTCTGGGGTTTCAAAACTGAAACAGACCACTGCTCATGAGCAGAGAGATGCAGACAGTCTTCATGGCTGTCATGGCCAGTCTAGTACCTAATGATGTCTTACCAGTATCTTAGCAGTCATGGATTTCATCCACCTTTCATGACTGCCTGTGCATACCACTGCAACACTTGACTTACTTGATGATGCACTTGACTGTTTTCACAAGCACACACATGTCTTTTATCAGTATGGAGTTTGCACTGACTTCAACAACAACACAATTCATGTACTGTGCCATTATACCAAGGCAATACGGGCTCTAGGTGTGGTAGATACATATAGTATGGAGACTCCTGAGCAACTTCATATTGAATTTGCAAAACATGCATACAAAGCAACCGATTGAAGGTACCCATTTCAGCAAATGGCTGTCTACAGTGCTCCACAAAATTGATCGTAAAAAACCTCCATCACCAATGGGACCCTAGTTGACCATCCTCACTATGCTTA
>WSTG01000775.1:0-13980 GCA_019616325.1 Ceratobasidium sp. 394
GTGCGGGTATGGCCAAAAAGTGCCGGGTTCTGGCTGCGGGTGCCGGAATCCGGCAAAATTCCGGCCCGACAGCCTTATACCCATTGACTACTCTGTGCAAAATATCTCACTTGTAGCTATCCTGGATCCATGTGAACTTACCTGCTGCATATACCAAGGAGCACATTGTACACCCAGGCTAACTCTGTGAGTTCTGACATGTTTTGCCACAACTCCAAGTAGGGTAAGGTAGCAAAGTATGGTAATCAGCCATTTTGAACAACATTTACTAGTGCATGAACAGTGTAAATCCACTCATTGGTGCTACAGAGGGATGACTCCTATGATTTCAGCCCCTGTGAAACACTTTCCTCCCTGCTTCCCCCCTTTCCCATGGTCCAAAGTGGTTGAAACTTCGTGAATACACTCTCATAGACTGTGCGCATCACGTGCACACAGTGGAGTGGCATTTGCACAGTGAGATTCACTAGTCTGTGTGGCACTTTTCAGGGGTAAATGCCCCCTGTGCACTACATGTACCCTATAGAGCTGTAGAAATTTTTTAGACCATATGATGTGGATATTCCAGAAAGCTGAAATTTTTCTGCATATTATGGTATTTTTATCTTTCAGATGTGGTGACATTTGGGGGGACCCAAACTCTGCTTCAGGGAGTCAAAGTACCTTGCACAATGGGCCAGCCTGTAACTACATGAAATAAAATACATAAAATCTTGAAAAAAAATACTACCAGGTGCACCTGATTTTTGCGAGAATTTTGAGCTCCAGAACATGGGTTCCCGCCCAGTTCCCACTTCCTGGGGAGCAGGAAGAGGCAGGGAAAGGAAATAGCAAATACCTGTGGGTTCCCAGGTGCGGGAAGGGGAACCTGGGTTTCTTCCCAGGTGATATCACTAGTGTGCAGGCAGACAGGTAGGTGGGACAACTGGTGAGTGGCAGTATTGATGTGGTGGAATGTAGCTGACTCACCCAGAGCATGCTTGCCCTTCAGGCACAAGGCTGGGTGAATGAGTGGCAAGGGTGGCTAACAGACAGTAAGTGAGCAGAGCCAGTGTGGTGGGGGAACCATAGGTGCAATCCTGAGTGGGTGAGACCAAAAGCAAGGTTGAGCAGTTAGGCAACACACAGGCTGAGAGTGAGAGGGTGCTGGAGTTGATAGTGACCAACTGAGTGAGGCAGAAACAGGCAAACAGGGGCGGATGGGGGTGTGTGAGAGTGAGTGGCAGCCAGGCAAATGCACAGCAGACAACAGTGTGAATGAGAAGAATGAGCAGTGACATCATCTCAATGGAATGGAGTGACTTACCAGAACACTCCTGCCACCTCAACAGCAGGGTGCAGGCTACCAGCATGCGAGAGCAGGCAGGGGCCAGCTCACACTTAGGTGAAGCAGAGGTCAGCAGCAGGAGCAATGAAGTCAGGCAGGCATACCTGCTGCCCACATCAGTAATGATTGAGCACATCTGTGGCCAGTGTTGTTGTCATTGTGGGTGCAGGACACATCAGGAGGGTGTCCACATGAAGGTGGCCAAGACTGGACTGTAGTGAGGCAAACAACAGTATGGGTGAGACAAAAGGTAAGTGGCAATGTTGCCTTGATTAAACAAGGTGACTTACCTGGACACACCCACCACTTGAACAGCAAGGCTCAGACAACCAGTGTGGGGTAGCAAGCAAGGGCACACTCAAGCCTGGGCCCAAGCTTGCATTTAGTTGAGTGGTGGTCTGCAGCAGGAGAAATGGAGTGGGGTGAGCATGCGTTCTGCACATGTCATTAGCAACTGGGCACAGTCTCTGGTCAGTGTTGCTGTTGTTGTCTGCTGCAATGGGCTCAGTGTTGACAGGTGTTGGTGGTGTGATGGAGGATTGGCAAGTGATTGGCAAGTGGAAAAAACATGGTCATCATGGTACTGCAGGGGCTGATCATGTCACTCAGACACAAGTGCCACTAATTCAGCAGTCCCATGACCCCTTTACTGCAACACACACAGCTGCAAGACTACCACACTGCTGACAACACCATTTGCTGATTCCAGCAACGAGCAGACAGGCAGCCTTGCACCTGCCTCACTTGCAGGTAAGAGCAGTCACTGTACTCTGCTTACCCAATTGCTCACTGCTGCTCTTGCTGTGCTCCACCTGCCAAATCCCACACCCTCCCACACCCTCTGTCAGTCCCAATTCTGGTACACCTGCACTCTCACTCATCCTCACTCCCTCAATGCTTAACCACACCCTTGCACCTGTTAAATCAGGTTTCAGCCCAGGTGGGCACCGACAGATGACAGGGATTTGTACCGGCAGACCCAATCGCTTGCAGGCCATGCCTGAGCAGCTATGAGGCAAGTCCCACCCAATGTTGTTACTCCTACTGCTCACAGGTTCTCTCACCTGTGCCAGTTTGTCCATGCACATGTGCTTACATGTTTCCACTCCACCACACACCTGGTCTCAACTCCCGCAGGCTTGTGCTCCTTGGTTGTCTGCACTTGTGCACACCCACTTGCCCATGCTGTGGTGCATGGTGCTGTCTGTTTTGCCATCACCACATCCTGCATGGCCCACTTGCTCACACCTGGCCACCTCCCACCATGTGCTCTCCTGCCTGCTCTGCCTCATGCATACAACCATGCTTCCACACACCCACCCACACCACTCGCCACCCAGGCTCCTGTTTGTGACATTTGTACTCACTCACTTGGACACACTCTTCCACCTGGATTGAGATAGCAAAAGCAGCCAGCAGAGGCAGCCCAGCATGACCAAGCACATCGGGGTCAAGATCCTCAACCAGCAGGAGTCAGACTGGTTTTACCCATGTTGAGGCCAGTCCTCTCCTATGACACCTCTTCCCACTTGTTATGATGATTGTTGCAGCTTGCCAGCACCAGCAGAACACTTGCTGGCAGAAGGCTTATCATGCTATCTACCATTCCCCACTTTCTGCAACCTGAACTCCAGGCCTCAGGTCCTGTTGTAACTCAGCTTTGCCCAACCCAATATATTCTCACTCCTGCCTGTGCTATGCTGCAAAATCCAATCCCACATGGTGTGGCTCTAGCAACACCCCCATGCTTGCATGGTGTGAGATTAATTGAGATTTACATGTAATATACAAACACTTGAATCATGACTTCATGTTTGTACCCTTTGCATGCTGCAGTTTTCAGGTACACCCAAGAATTTATCAATGATAACCATTTCTTAAACTATCTCATATTCTTCCCAAGAGCCAAGTGAGCATACTGTCTGTCAAGGTATTTCAAATGCTGGACCAGGCCTTTAAAGACACACAAAGATGTTTCAAGACATCACATGACCACCTCAGATACATCTCAAGACACACATATGTGCTTTCAAGACACCTCAAGACATTTCAAGACACAAAGGTTACTAACCTGCTAATGCAAGCAGCTGGCAAACAGGAGCACTCTGAAGCTTGTCCCACAGTGATACAAAGGCAATGTGCTGAGGAAGGACCTTGGATTTTCTGGTGATTGACATTTTGGTGTGTGGCATGCGCAGGGCCAACAGGTAAGCTTTTCCATATTTCTTTTTTGAATGCATGGGATCCCTGCTAATCAATAAATCACAGCATTTCACCTTGTTTGAGCCTACCTGGGGCACCACCTGGAATGGGACCAACATTACTTGGACCTTGTGGATGCAATTTTTGGACTTGTGTCACCCTGTCAATGGCTGAGTCAAATCATTCATGGAACTGGCAAGACCTGACTTTCTCACTGCCCTCCAGCACACATGGAAGAGCCCCATGGAGCACCCTGGAGTACTGCCATTCAATTGTGTCTGGCATACATCTTTCCCAGGTCATGCAGTCATTGTCAACTGGCAGACAGGCAAACCCTTGGATCACAATGGGGTGTGCTGTGGTTGGGACATGATTGTGGCTGCAGGAGACTTTGAGGGTGGGGACTTCACTTGGGTGATGTCAAGGTTTGTTGCCCCTTCTAACCCAGTGATCTGGTGGCTTTTGACAGTACCACCCTGTGACTTCAGGTCAAACCTTTCAGTGGGCATGTCCCCCTGTCTCACATGCATTATGTTCACCAATCCCCTTTGACTGAGTGCCACTTTGGTGCCAATTTGGCTGATGTCTATCTGATTTGGTTGACCACATTGCCCCCTATACCTGCCCTCTCCCTATTCAAGGCCCACCTCTCCCTCCCAATTCAACAAGGGCAAGGGCCACTGTTTGCACACAGCTGATCATCCCAAGGATGAGGATGGCAAGCACAAGTGTCAACATACATCTTAGCTCACCCCTTTCCCCTTTTCATTTATCTCTCTCCTACCCTACAAGCTCTTTCTCTTGCATACTGAGCTGTATTATGCATACTCCCACTCTATAATTCAATTCAGAACCATGTTGCAAATCCAAACCATTGTGTGGACAGGATGACAATGTCATTTGCCTAACTTGGGGAAGTTGAAATATATTGGCAGAGGAAAAGAGTAATATAGAGGTACTGATGAAGTTAGTTGTGCTGCTGCATAGCCACCTGAGCCTGAACAGACTGCCAATGCTCAACAAAGCCAAAAATATGATGATTATAAAGGTGGTTGTGGAAGAAATGCCGGGATTCCTCCAGTAGGTCTGGGTAAAATCTGAGCTGGATGTCAGGGCCAAGCTTTTGAAACTGGGTGGCAAGGTGACAGGTGGCTGCAATGTCTTGGATTGTGATGGTAGCAGTGTGCCATTTCCCTTTTGGAGTCAAGGAGCACCTATCTCAGCAGATTGTGTTACACAGAGCCAATGCTCTTTGCAGAGCAGGTATGACATGTAACTGATACACATTGGCTCTCTTTGCAGACCCATGGGTTACACAGAGGCAATGTGCATCAACCGGCAGAATGTAATCTGTAGGATTAGTTGCCATGAGTTGGCCTCTGTTAGGAGCAACTCTCACCCACATACATGCACGCTGTAGTCACCAGTGCTTAGCATCAGAACCCACTCCCCTTCTGTGGCTCACTGACATGATTGGCGCCAAGCCAAATAGACTGGTTGTCATGACCCGCGTAACATGATGTCATACCCAGACATAAGAAAGTCACTAAGTCGACTCTATTACATATTTATGGCATTTTGCCTGCAGTCAATCAGAGCCCCTTATGTGTCATGTGACCTTCGTTACGTCTTACGTTACCTTGGTGTTTACGGTGGTTACGCAAGTCGGGTGTGCAACAACTCTCTCTTGTAATGCACACCTGAGCTCGACCTGACTAAGCAAAGTCACATGACCCTAGGATTAAGTGCGGCTCTTATAAGATTCGGAGCTGCAAATAACCCGAGCTATACCTATGTATGGCTAATAGACAAGCTACACGTGACCATCTTGGTAATGCCTAATAGGCCATCAATGCTTCATGTGACCTTGTTGTTGCTGCGGACTGCGGATCGATATGACTCACCACAGCCACTTAGTATATAAGTAGGGATAAGGCTGACTGGACCCCCCAGTTAGCCTTATCTTGTCCACCACACCGAGACCGAGTAGTATATAGCAAATAAACCCAATAAATACGAAATAATTACACAGACTCCACAGACAGAAAGTCGAACAGCGAGCCACCGTTAGCCACTAGGTCAGAGAACTAGCGGGTCATAACATTATAAGGCTAACTTCACCTAACTCGTGGCTCACCACAGCAACAGAAAGAAACACGGAACAGGCTTTGTGATCCATAGACACACGGGAAACTATGTCACAACAGCAAACAGGAGGACGCTACCAGACCCACCAAGCGAGTCGGGCAGCGTCACGAGCATCCCAACACGAACCCCCGCCGCCAGATGTGCCACCACCGGAGGCGGACATAACAGACCCTGACACCACTCATCTCAATATGCCAGGCACTATGCCCGAAGTACTGCTAGTACAACCTACCCCTTATCGGCACTCTTCCCTCATCCTAAATCAGCCGCCACCGCCACCAGTGGCGAGCAAAACCACAGGCGCCAACGCCTCCCTCCAAGAGGTTGATGATATGACTCGCACAATAGTAGACCAGGCCAAGGTGATTGACGCCAAGCCACCGACTCCGGTGAACACTCCCAGAACGGGAGGCAGGGTAAGACTAGCCTCGCCACGGCTCCCCAACCCGATCCAGCTAATCGCAGAGGCCTTTAGGGAAAGTCTCCTGACTCTCCAGAAGGTCACTCTAGCCGAAATTAGGAAAGGTACAGAGTCTTCTACCCAAATAGAAGTGACTGTAGCAGGGATGGTACAAACCCTGCAGGAAGCCCAGGATTGCGCGGCTGGGTCCCAAAACAACACATATCATCTAGCCACAGAAGTGAAGAAGCAGCAGACCACCTTCGAAGCCATTGGGGAAACCATCAAAGGAATAAACACCGCCCTAGTTGCACAAAGCCAAAGCCTAAGTAGCATGGGACTCACGATGGTAACTTTAGACGGAAAGCTCATGGAATTGACCCAATCAGTCAAGGACACGGGGGACATCACCACCGCCATAGAGCAACGCACCACCGACCTGGCAAATGGTATGGATACCTTTGTCAAAAGAGACAAAAAGGAGAAAATCCCACATAGAATGTCAGCAATTGAAGCTACAGGGGAAAACACCCTCTTTGGACCTGACCCGTTGGGAAGGAGACCCTTCGCATGGGAATCCACAGCCCGCCCGAAAAGAGTACCGGAAGGAGGCCCAGAGGATAGCGGCCTGGACGACAGCGGCAACGAAGGGGATCGAAGCAGGAAGCCCGACCAGAGGAAAGCAAGGTCCAGAGACACCACTATAAACCAGACTACAGCAGCAGGAACCGCGATCCCAAAAGAAGCGCACACCAAGAAACCAGAGGCATATAACGGAAAGAAAGGGAAGGAAGCAGAAACCTTCATCACCAAGATGGAACTTTACTTCGACGACTACGAACCAGGGACCTTCAGCGATCAGGGTAAAATGAAGCATATACTACTCAACATGGCTTCAGGGCAGGCAGGCGACTGGGCACAGTTGCTCATCAAAGTGATGGCAGATAAAGAAGATCACAAATTCCTATGAAACTGGGAAGTCTTCAAAGAAGCCTTTCTCTTAAACTTTGGGGACCCTGTTAAAAAGGAGAAGGCAATCGGCGACCTAGGGAAACTCACACAGAAAAGAAGTGTACAGGCCTACGCCACCCAGTTCAGAAACCTAGCCCAGGAAGTAGAGTGGAACTGCGAAGCCCTAATTGACAAGTTCAAGGCAGGACTCAAGTCGGATGTACGACAGGAGCTGCTTAAAATGGAACTATAAGGGGGTCTCGATAAGGCCTCACTTGAGGAGTGGATAGTGACCGCCTGCTGTACAGATGACATCCTGTTCACCACCAAACGACTGGTAGGAAAAGCGGGATCAACCGTAGCGGCAAAGGAACCCACACTACCCGCAATAAGTGGGAAAGCAGGAAACGCCCTACCCCAAAAAGGGAACCTCATCGAGAAAGTCTCCGATGCGGAAAAACAACAACGACGAAGAGAAGGCCTATGCCTCAAATGCACAAAACCAGGACATGTAATAAAGGACTGTAGAGGAAAGTGGACTAACACTACAAAGGGAAGAACATACGGAAAAGCAGGAAAAGAAGTCATGGAAGGGAAGGAACCAGAACCCAAGTCAGAAAACTGAAAGGGGACGCCCGCACCATGTCCGACGCCCCCGAAGACACCGACCCGACGCATGTATTCTACCTCAGAAAATCAAACGGAGAATCAATCATTTATGCGTTGGTGGAGGGAATCATGGAACCCGCTAAAACCCTTATTGACTCTGGATCCTCGAGGAACTTCGTCGACACGAGATACGTCGAGGAGAACCAGATAGAAACCACCCCGCTGAAGCATAACAGAGCAGTCATTGCAATAGACGGAAAAGAGATCGAAGAAAGAATCTCTCAAAAAGCGACTCTCAAGGTTGAAATAGAAGGGAGATGCTGGCAATGCACCTGCTACGTAATGCCTTTGGGCACAGTTGAAATCATTCTAGGCAGGGACTGGTTAGAGGAAGCAGACCCCATAATTGGGTGGAAGGACCTCTCCATTACATACCAGGACGAGGTTACAGCCTGTAACCTCGGAAAGACAGCCACCAAACCAGTGCCCAAACCAGACATCCCACAGGAATTCTCAGAATATAGAGATCTCTTCCAAGAGGAAGGTTTTAGCGAAATGCCGGAGCATCGGGTGTACGACTGCGCAATTAACTTCATCAAAGGAGCTGAACTCCCTAGACCAGCCAAAACGTACCCGATGTCCCCGGCCGAATCACGAGCCCTCAAAGAGTATCTGGATAAGGAGCTGAAGGACAGAAAGATCAGACCGAGTACATCGCCTATCGCCTCCCCATGCTTTTATGTAAATAAAGCAGACGGAGGACTTAGACTGGTAGTGGACTATCGAAAGCTAAACGCTATCACCAAGATGGACCAGTTCCCGATGCCGATACAGGCTGACCTCGTAGAAAAGCTCAAGGACGCCAAAATGATCACCAAAATGGACATCCGATGGGGGTTTAATAACATCCGCATCAAGGAGGGAGACCAATGGAAGACAGCTTTCAGAACCAAGGAAGGACTGTTTGAGTACCTAGTAATGCCTTTCGGGGTAAAGAACGGACCTGCGACCTTCCAGCGCTTCATGAATGAAATATTTCATGACATCATCGATGTCTATGTAGTAGTATACATGGACAACATCTTGATCTATTCAGATACCAAGGAGGAACATACCGGTCACGTCGTAGAGGTCCTCAACCGACTACGGAAACACCATCTGTTCCTGAAGCCCCACAAGTGGAGGTTCTACACTACCCACACCAGCTTCATTGGCATGGTTATAACCCCAGAAGGAATATCTATGGAAAAGGAAAAGGTGAAAGTGGTAGAAGAATGGAAGGAACCCTCCACTGTGAAACAGATGCAAGCCTTCTTAGGCTTCGCCAACTTCTACCGCGGATTTGTGAAGGACTTTAGTAGGATCGCTAAACCACTAACAAACCTCACCAGGAAAGAAACACCTTGGACGTGGGGGCAGGAAGAAGCGGAAGCCTTCCTGGCGATCAAGGCAGAAATATGCAAAGAACCAGTGCTAATCCACCCGAACCCGAGGAAGCTGTACTATATGGAGACGGACGCCTCCGGCGTAGCCTTGGGAGCAGTACTCAACCAGAAGGGCGAGGACGGCAGGCTACATCCCATAGCCTTCCTCTCTGAAAGCTTCACACCCCCGCAACTAAATTACGATACCCATGACAAGGAATTGCTAGCAACCACCCGGGGACTAGAGCACTGGAGACTATTCCTGGAAGGAACCAAAACCCCGGTGACGGTATACACCGACCACCAAAACCTACAGTTCTGGAATAAAGCCCAAGTACGGAATAGAAGACATGCCAGATGGCATACCATCCTAGTGTCCTTCAAGTTCACAATTGAATACCGGCCCGGTAAACTATCGAGCAAGCCAGACGCCCTGTCCAGGAGACATGACCATAGTGACGAAACGATACCTCCACAGGTCATGATCTCAGAAGAAAAGTTTATAGGGTTCAGGGCCGAGATCACAGAAGATCTCTTAGACAAAATCAGAGAAGCCCAGGGAGAAGACGAATCCCTGACGACTCTGATATCAAGTACAGAAGGGAAGGAATCCTTACCGCCATCAGTTAGAAAGCAATTTGAGAGGTACCAAATCGAAGAAGGAATCCTCCGTTACGATGGAAGGGTATACGTTCCCGAAGACAAGGACATCAGGGAACGATTGTTGAAGCTATACCATGACCATCCCATCGCGGGACACCAGGGAGAACAAAGAACCGCAGAACTCCTTTCCGAAGGATATTACTGGCCTGGGATGATTACCCAGGTGAAGGGATTCGTGGGTTCATGCAAGGTCTGCGGGAGAGTGAAGGGACACAAGCAACCAAGCGAGACAAAATCTTTACCAAACCCCATACGCCCCTGGGAAGACATTGCCTATGATTTCATTGTCAAACTGCCGGTGTCAAATGGTTACGATAGTATTCTGACAGTGATAGACCGGTATTCCAGACAGGCACATTTCATCCCTGTCTAGAGTCCACCAATGCCAAAGAATTGGCGGATATCTTCCTTAAGGAAATATGGAAGTTACACGGAACGCCGGTTAGGATGGTGTCCGACAGGGGCCCAACCTTTAACAGCCAATTTCTAAGGGCACTGTACCAGAAACTACAGATCCAACCTCAGTTTTCCACTGCCTACCACCCTCAAACCGATGGGCTGGCGGAGTGGACAAACCAGTGGGTAGAAGGCTTCTTAAGGATGTTCTGCAACTACCAACAGAACGACTGTTCCAAGTGGCTACCCATAGCTGAGTTTTGTCACAACCAACACAAGAACTCCGCAACAGGGGTATCTGCCTTTGAGGCAGTACACGGAGAGAACCCCCGATGGTTAGCCCCTAGGGAGGAAGAAACCAAAGAACGATCTGTACCGGCTGCAGAAGCGATAACAAAGAAAATGAAGAAGGTCTGGGACGAAGTCTCCTCAGCTATGAACCTCCACAGGAAGAAAGAACCATCCGGAAGAGAACTTGAAGTGGGAGACCGCGTATGGCTCCTGCTATCTAACATCACCACACAACGCCTGTCCAAGAAACTGGACGACAAGAAGGGAGGACCCTTCAACATCATAGAGAAGATATCCTCCCACACCTACCAACTCGAGCTACCCAAGATGATGCGCATACACAATGTCTTCCATATCAGCCTGCTGACGAAAGACAAGGAAGACGAAGCATTTCATCGGCAACAAATCCGGCCGCCGCCAATCAAAACGGAGAAAGGCGAGGAGGAATGGCAGGTTAGTCATATTGTCTCCTGGAGATGGAAGAAAGGGAAACTATTTTATCGGATAAGATGGGAGGGATACAGCCCAATTGAGGATACAGAGGAACAAGCCGAGAAACTCACCAACATGAATGACTTGCTACAAGATTTGCGCAGCAGGGAACCCGACGCACCGATGCCAGGACAGGAGGAGTCACCCAGCAATGACTTGAAGAATGGCAGGAGGGTTAGTAAGCGACGAAAGAGGCGAGTATAAAAAGGGCCCCCAGAGCAGCCTGCAAAATCCAAGTCGACAGGCTACCCACCACTACTACACACATAACAGACTCCAATAAATGCCTGCTAACCGCAATAACTGCTACTACTTCCCTGGGCAATCTACTGGGCTCCTCCCTAGAAATGCACCGATTGTCCTACCGCCAATCTGCCTAGACGTGGAGACAACACACTACAACCTACAAGACGCACAAAGGTACGCTACAAGAATACTATCAGGAGCACAGCTGGGGTATATCCCCAAAAGGGATTGAGACCTAAAAAACTGGGTCTCCGAAAGGTGCTACATGGACCCAAAAAAGGGACTCCTTGGGTGGTGCCACTGGAAACGCCCCAAAACAAGAAGCACCCTAGGACACATACACATGTACGTGATTGACAGGTACATGGGATCTAACGTAGATGCCATGGCCAATGCAGCCAAAGAAAAGAGGAAGACAGAGGGACCCCCACACCCGACAAGGGCCCTGGATGGGTGGGTCGAAGAGAAGGTTTGGAATAGGGTCTATCAGGAGACCCTGAAGTTTTTCCGAACTCCCTCCAGCAGCTACTGGGGGCAGCTAGAGGTAGTGATGGATGACGAAATGTACAACCTGGTGGCCGGCAAAGGGGTCACCCTGGAGAACCTCCTAGCATGGCTCGACCTCCGAAAAGGTAAGTCCGAGGACGAGTCGATCGAGCAAAGCATGTCCTTGCTGTCCCTGAAGGAAGATGCCGTCCCCACCAACGAGGCAGAAGCCGGATCTGCCCTAGTTGAGTGGGAAGACTGGGAGGCCGATGACAAATCCAAGAGCAGGAAGGAGATCGAGAAGGAGATAGAGAAGGCATCAAATGAGTTTCTTGACATGCCCCCGCTCATGGACGCGCCGGAAGGTCCAGCCAATTAGCTCTCTCAAATTTGTAGACTGGAATGAAGCACAATAAGAATATTATAGACTCTATTTCTTATTACACTTCGGGAAACCAAGGGAACCCTGCATTTTGGGGATCCAATCATAGGGTTTAGGTCAAGAACCCTTAACCTTAGCCTTCACCCCCCCCCTTGCTGTCCCTCTTCCGCAACCACAGGGCCTCATCCCCAAGGTCTGCCAAGAAGTTCTGCAGCCCGTAAACGGGTGCATGCGGAGGAGGAGTAGGAGCACGCCCCTCCTTGAAGACCTCGGCAAAGGCCCCCGCATCGGCAGCCTCCTCGAGCTCCATAGCCAAGCTATCAGCCTCTGTGAAACAACAGTTAGCAAGGAAAAGGGAGGGCGGTATAGGGGACTTACTCGTCAGGCAAAAGGTAACCCAATCCCCAACCTTCCCCTCATAGTCATCAAGGGCCACATTGCAAACAGCCCTGCAATACTCACAGTAATCCCCCTCTGGGAGCATCCAGCAAGTACAGGAAAGGGGATCGTAGTTAAGGGTGATGGTACGCATGGTAAAGGAGTAGAGTAGGGTGGAGATAAGAAAGACCCCCCCGCTCCGACCAAAGATAAATAACCAAGAGCACGCTGTCACGTGACACTGGCAGGGTCACAACTACAAACAAAACAACATCAGATGACCTTAAGGACCAGATCACATGACCAGGACAGAAGTCACATGACTCTCGCTATCTGGAAAATACTGGAGGGGTTGGAGAGGGGGCACCGACCATAGTCGAGGAGTGGAGCCCCCGAGCAGAGCAAGGATCAGGGCGACACAACGAGCGAAGGGAGGGCACCCCTCGGAGATGTGTCACCACGTGACTGGAGGCACCGCCACGTGACCAATAAACAAACCACCAAAGTGTTCATTAAGGGAGGCCATGATGGCAAAATTCCGACCCACCACTCGTATGCACCCCTCACCCTCCACTAAAAATGCAGCACTCCCAGACGACAACGAGCTCCGCCGGCGCTGGACCGAGCACGGAGCGACGAGCAAGGGGAGACAGGTCCGTACCGCCGAGGTCAGCCTCACCATCGCCCACGCGTTGGGATGCAACCCCATGCCCAGAACTAAGTTCTGGGCAGCCTACGCCAACAGCTCGAGGGTCCGCCTCGCCGATGCCCGACGAGGAACCTGCCCCCATGTCACAATTCCTGGTGACGAGCAGAGTGGTACTCCTAACCTGGAGCGCCCTCAGGGAGGAGGACTCCAGCAGCCTAGTAAGCCACTTTGAACACTTCTGCAGGAATTGCCCGAACCATTGGCGGACCCTAGCCGTCGTCGAACGGCACAACCCGGAGGAACCCAACTTCGACCCGGCACACCCCCTCCACATGCACGCACTCACCATCAGCACTCCAAGGAAGAACGGGTGGAACACCCGGAACCCCCGGTTCTGGGACTTCGAAGGGTCCCACCTGAACATCACACCAAAGGAACTGAAGGAAGGGCCTGGAGGGTGTCCGGCCCGTACACCTTTCCACTATCTATGGAAGGACGTCGGGGCGAATGGAGAGGAGGTCGAGGACCTCATGGCTGGGGACCTCACCGCGGAGGCCCTAGAGGAAATCCTGGTGAAAGGGAAAGGCGGTAAAAGGTCACGGATGCAGGTACGCCCAACTCCGACCAACCACCATCCCCTGATCACTTACCCCGAGACCCAGGCCAACCTAGAAGACGGGGAAGAGATCGTCTTGGCCGAGATGAAGGAGGAGTACTACCGGCGCTTCAAGCACCTCCATCCCCTCCTGATGACGACAGCGTGGAACTCGGTCCGGTCGTATGCTGAGTGTTGCGACCTGTTCTAATTCCGTGGTTCTTGGCTCAAGGAGTGGTCGTTCTGCTATCTTGTTGCTTCGGCGAAGCTCTGATATCTATTGTAATGCTAAGTCTAATTCGTGTTGGTGTATCTAGTGTGTTACAAGTCGCTGTGGTTGA
>WSTG01000776.1:0-13975 GCA_019616325.1 Ceratobasidium sp. 394
GTAACACTGACTCCAGGTAATCTCTCCTAGGTAATGCTGGAGTCTGGAGTCACCTGACTAAGCAGTCACGTGATCCGTAACCACCGTAACGTAACACTGACTCCAGGTAATCTCTCCTAGGTAATGCTGGAGTCTGGAGTCACCTGACTAAGCAAGTCACATGACCCTAGGATTAAGCGCGCGGCTCATATAAGATTCGGAGCCACGCATGGAGTCTGGAGTCACTACACGTGATCCTTACTCATCACACGTGACCCCACTGCGGACTGCGGACTGTGGACTGCGGATTCCCTACCTATATAAAGAGGAACGATCGCAAGATGGCGCCCCATCTTGCTTTATCTCGTCTACCACAGCGACTGTAACTTAAATAGCACACAAATACGATTTAGAGACTTAGCATTATAAACAACACCATTAGAATACAGAACGACCACTCCTTGAGCCAAGAACCCACAGTCAGAACAGGTCGCGACACCTATCCAGGCGTCCATCAAAACCCATAAAGTCAATCAGCACGAGCAAACAATCATACACTATTAAAGCAGCAACTCATATCCCATGTTTTTGGATCTATGTGTACCTCTTTGTTGAGTGCGATCGAAGTAAGTTCCATTTTTCTCATTCGGATTTGCAGTCAAGTAGGTCAGTTTGCATCTGAACTAATAACACATACATTTTGGACTTACCTGATCTTGCTGCAAAAGAATGAGGGGCGATATGACAATCGAGACCCTATTCTCAAGGACGTAGTGTGGTGCCGCAAAAATCAATGTCTTGCCACAGCCAGTTGCTGCATGCACAACAACGTCGCTGCCATCTAGAATTGCCTGTGAAGATTCAAGTTGAAACTTTTGAGCCTGAAATCCTGTTTTTTCTATGAGAGGCCGTACCGGACAAAATTATTTGAACTTAGACATTTGCATGAATCTGAGTGAATTCCCAGGAATTCCAGGGAATTCCCATGAATTCAAGTGGATCCCATCAAACACCAAAAAACCTGCTTGTTGCATGAGCATGAATGATACAAAAATGATTCTCAGATATCTTGTAGTCAGCAGCAGCACTGTTTGGGGTCTCTGCACACTACTCTTTATGGATATGAGGACTTGCCCGGGCAGGGGCTCAGAGGCAAAAATGGCTCCCTTGAAACCCCACCACATTCCAATTTGATATGCATAGTTAAATAGAGAAAATTCAGGAGACTCCAAATATGTCCTTATGCTAGTCAGGATAAATCATTCAGAGGTAGACAACAAGCAAATACAATCCAAGAATATTCAGGGGGGAGTGCACCCCCAGTTACTAGCTGGACCAGCAGTTATGTGGGCAAAATATGAAGCGAAATCCATACTTATACACTACTGATGCGTTGTGCAAAATACCAGCCCAATGCAATCAGTAGAACTGGAGAAACTAACAGCAGAGTGTGCTACTGACCCCTATTCCCATCTCATGCAGTACAGAGTGAACTGGGAAGAATGAACAGATATCAATGACTACAGGATACTCAGGGTATTTAACAGCATTTTTATGCAAGAAAGCTAACTAGTAGCTATCCTAGATTCATGGGAACTATGGTGCTGGACATGCTGGTGAGTGTTATGTAACGCATACATCCTAAGGCTTGAGTCTTCACTAAGACTTAAGTTGAATTCAACTTATCCAACCTAACTTAGGTTAGATATTGGCTTAGATAAGATAAGGGAATTTTTCTACTATTTATAGTATTTTTCCCGAGCCAGATCGATAAGGAAACAGTGGAGATATGGATCAACCCCTATCTCCCCCTAGCGTTACATTCCCCCTCGCTTAGTACTCAACCCCTAAGCTGTCATTACTATATTAGGAGGTCCTCTGACCATCTGTGGCAACATTTTAAGACATTCTAACGGCTAGATAAAAAGTTAGGTCCCTAGATCACCTGATACCTACGTGTAGCGTGAATGCGACTACGTCGTATCCGGGACTCCACAAGGTATGCTGAGCCTGTATCACAACCCCTCCTGGTTAGCTGACAGGAACAGGACATTCTGAGCGGGAAATACCGTATCATCATCACTTCTCCTGAGCAGCTACTCAATCACAACAAGCTCCGCCCCATCCTCATCCAGCTCAGCGCGGAGAACTGGAATAATATCGTCATGATAGACAAGTGCCATTGCATCTGTATCTGGTGCAAGGATTTCCACAAGGTGTACAGGCTGCTGGGGACATTACGTGTGTTCCTGTGTCCCGGCACACCGTTCTGCGTGGCAACAGCAACGGCGACCGCTTCGATGCAGATGCAGGTGCGGAGCTCGCTCCGGTTCACCAACAAGTGCTTGCTCATCAACCAAGACTGGTGGAAACCGAATCTCTCGTGGCATGTCTATTACATGAAAGGGAGCAATTTGTCAGCAATGGAAATTACTCACATGGTCCCCAAAAACCTGACGGCGACCTCGGTAATCCCTATCACTATCAGGTTTGTCAACCAGCAGAATCTTGCCTTGCAAATCTACCGCATTGTGCAGGACTTTTTCCCACCCAAGCTGGCTGGACAAGTCGAAGTGTACCATGATCTGCAGAGCACAATCACAAAGGAGCGGACGGCAAAGCAATTTGGAGACGGGGTGGTTCGAGTTCTGATCTGTACGGAGGCGTTGACAATGGTGAGTTCACATCTGAAACATCGGATAACCACTTAGCTTGGGGTAGGGGTGCGATTTTCAAAAAATCGAACAGGTGATTATTTTCAAGGTGCCGAAGACAGCACCGACAGTTCTTCAGCAAGGCGGGCGTGGCGGGCGAGACAAGACAATCAAGTGTTGGGTTGTCTTGATGGTCGAGGCATTGAAGCACAAAGCTGTGCTTTCGAAGTCGACACCCGACCCGAAACATGTCAAACAGGCCGGCATAAAGAAGGAAGAGGACATACCGGTGGTGCTCAAGGACCGGGAGGTGAACCGAGTGATCAGTGTCGATGAAATCAAGGCCACGCAGCAGGCGTCGGTCAATGGACAAGGTGAGGGGGAGGGGGAGGGGGAGAGTGAAGCGTCAGGAAAGACCACATTTTTTCTGTAGTACCACTCTACGGCTTGGACTACACACTTACTACAAATTGATATCAATTGCAACGTCAAATGTACATGCTACTACAGGAATCTTCAGCAAATTCTACCAAATTTCCTTGTGCTACACAGACTACAGCATTTTATCAGCTGAGGGGTGTTCCTCATGGGTACTACAGCAACCATTATATTTGTTGGCTGATATTCAGAATTGGTCTACGCAATGCACCATGAGCTCAGCTGGACTACACCAACTGTCCAGTATGCACAGTTCATTGCAAAACCCTTTCCTGGCATGAACTCGGAGCTAAGCCAATCCATGCCCAAAAGTGCATTGCCAACATGTTGGGGGATCCCCACACAAATAAGGCCAAAATTGTCAGAATTGATATAGCCAAATAGTACAGCTTGACTCACGTTCAGCTCTCACCAAGTACGCGAACGCTACCAGTGGCACATTGATGCTCGCCCTCAGGCAATGCAACACTTCGGCCACAAATCATGTCAATGTCTGCATGGGCAGCTTGTGACTCCAACCCTCTTCAATGTCAGCCATCTTGGCAGCTTGCTTGCCAAGTACATTTTTACACATCTACACAGGTGTCTGAGGGCAGTACATCGCACTGGTGGATTGGGTCGCGCAAGAGCCAGGAGACCTGGAGGGAGCAACAATGTTGCTCGACACGCGTTTTTCGGGCAATTGACAAGTAGTCTGAGTCATGGATTGGGCCTTGGGAACGTCGCCCGCACTATAGTAAATGTGGTTAACAGGTTTGACAGGCATCGCTGCCAAGAAACACCATGAGCACACCCCACGCTCACTTGTGAACTCATGCCACTGCGCCCATGAGCGCATGCATGCGGCGCCAGGTCTGCAATCTGGGGGTGACCATGACCGACGTGACGGATGTGATGACGGGCGAGTGCAGCACACCTGTTGTGATCATTGGAGGGGTCTGGAGACAGCCCTGACGGGTGGTTGATGGGGAGTGGATCGGATAGGGGGTAGTTGCAGGATAGAGTATTGAATTAGTCGTCTGCATGCCTGGCCGAGGTACCGCCTCAAGAGGATCATATATCTGTGCCACGTTGATTAATCAAGAATCTAAAATACAAGTGATCAAACTTACCAGTCCGACACGAGCGGAAACTAGAATGGAAACGCCAGACTCGTCATGTGCCACGCAATTACACAAAGGCGACAGAGCGAGGGTGCTCGAAGAGTGGATATCGGTAAGAGAGCGTGAACACTGGATTTTCGAATATTTGGGGTGATGGATTGAGTAAGGATGTTTCAACCAGGGATGAGTGGTGGAGCGACAGTCCGAGGCTGATGTGATGCCATGGGGAGTCGAGGACCAAATGATTGGACTGGCACAAGTGGTGCAATCGTAACTGTGGCCACAACAGTGGATGCCCGAGTGAAGATAGCCAACAGATTTTGCACTGAGGATGAAGGCGTGGTGGGGAAAGTAGTTGAGATCGTGCATTTCAGGAGCGGGAACAATAATAGGCAAGTCAAAATAATTATGGAGAGGATCGATGGAAAGGTGTTCGAGGTTATTTTCGTGCAAGCCCTACAGGTGATTTTGCCATAGAATCCGTCTCTGCCTTGCCCCAAAAGGCAAAACCACAAGATGGGACTGCACACGCAATGCAGCATGTACACGTTTGTCAGCCACATACTGACTCCCACTCACGCACACACTTCTCCACCTCCAACTGTTCTGCCTGTGACAACTCCCCGTCCTTCACAGCAATGTCCGCATGTTCTTTTGCGCATTAGAGCTCCTTCCATTTGGCAACTTCATCGCCGCGTTCGATCGGAGCCGTGAGCCCACCATGCAGCAAGCCCTGGTGGCCTACAATAAGCAGCGCAATCCTGGCTGGGGGGTACATGGGCTGAGTCAATACAGGGACGGGTACACCCAGGTGCAGCAGGGCGCAAATTGTCGCAAACCAGCCCGAACTATTGGGCACGGGCATGCTCTGTGCGCCAAAAAATGTCGTTTGACAAGGAGGGTTGTGGGAGGGAACAGGGGGAAGTTTATTGCAGACATTGTTGCAAGTGAGCTCAGCAGGAGCTGGAGTCATGCCCGCAGGTCTGTACAGCAACACATCGCACGACACTGCTGCTGCCTCGCATTGCCCGACGTGTCTGCTCAACCACCGATTCACCATACGGCTGTATCGGCAGGAGTGTCCAAATTGGTGGCAGCCGCAACTCCTCCTTGCCCAACTCAGTTGATCCAACTTCAGTTCGTACATCCGCGTCCTCTACATCGTCCACTATCTCCATCTCAGGGTCTCTGGCAAATCCAGTTCTCTCCCCGAACATGGCAATTGGAGTTGCGTGGGTCATTGGGAAACTGCAATGGGTGCGAATCGGCAAGACCGGCAAGATGGTACTCGTGCTCACAGGATTAATCATGATCAAGGTGACGAGCGTCACAACAGGCGAGTGGAGCGCGTGGGTTGTGATTGTTGGAGGGGTCTGGAGATAACCCAAACCGGCGGTCAATGGGGTCTGGATTGGATAGGGGGTAGTTGAGGGATAGGTCATTGATTGGGTGGTGTGCATGCCCGGCCAAGGTACCGCCTTGAGGCCCATACATCTACGCCATGATCAATTAATGACGAGTTTAAATGTGAATGACCGAACGACTGACCGGTCTGACACGCACCGAAACTGGGACAGGGATGCCAGACTTGTCGTACATGGTGCAGTTGCACAAAAGTGATGGAGCGAGGGCACTTGAAGAATGCATATTGGTAAGCAATTGAGATTGCTGGGTTTTCAAAGGCGAGTGCCTTGAGCGCGGGTGGGTGTTTGAACGACGGATTGAGGCTGATGCGACGCCGCGCAGTGTTAATGACTGAGTGATTGGACCAGGACAGTCAGCGCATGAGCGAAGGCAGCCAGCACATTTTGCACTGAGAACCAGGACGCGGTGGGGAAATAGTCGAGGTCATGCATTTCAGGAGCAGGAACAATAATGGGCGAGTCAAATAGTAAGAATAATTATCAGTAGAGCTGAGTAAGAGCTGATTGACGTTGTGTTCATGCAAGCCACAGGCGATTTTGCCGTATGATAAAGTGGAAAGCCGAGACCAGATGAGTGGGGATGTCGTGACCTGTTCTGATCTGTGGTTCTTGGCTCAAGGAGTGGTCGTTCTGTTCTGTCACTGCCTCTACAAGGTTCTATTGTTGTTTTGTAATGCTAAAGTCTGTGTCCGTATTCGAGTTTCTAAGTAATGTACAAGTCACTGTGGTGGACGAGATAAAGCAAGATGGGGCGCCATCTTGCCTTTGCTGCCCCTTATATACTTGAGGGGACTCAAGTCATTTAGCCGCAGTCTGCAGTCCGCAGCCTGTGGTCACGTGTGTCATTGGTGACTTATGAGACATCGTCGAGCACTTCAGTCGTTGGTTACGTAAGTCCAGCTAGGGTTGTCGCGGCTCCGAATCTTATAGGAGCCGCTTCGTAATCCCAGGGTCACATGATGTATGCTGACTAAGGTCCAGCTCCAGCTGATTACCTAGAGAGAGAATTACCGGCTGGACCATTACGTTACGGTGGTTATCGGTCACGTGGTGTATGCTGACTAAGGTCCAGCTCCAGCTGATTACCTAGAGAGAGAATTACCGGCTGGACCGTTACATTACGGTGGTTACGGGTCACGTGATGTGGAACCTGGCCCGGGCGATTCCGGTTAATTCCTCTAAAATTAAGGAAAAATAGGGTCTTCCCTGGATGGGTCACAACAGGGGAGAACGAGAACAAGGCTGAGAGATAAACACAAGATCCAGAGAAAGTCGGTCACAACAAAAATACTGCGATGAGAAAGTGGCAATGAGGAAGGAGAAACACATTGCCGCCACCAGACAAGTGGAGTCAATCGACGCGTTTCCCATCCAAGGCGAGGTGGGACAAACGTTTGGAGTTGAGTGTGGTCGGGAGCAACAAGCAGCTAACATGTGAACGCTGCCGCTGATTGCCTAAGACTAGGTGTGGAACAAATAATTGGTGTCACTGTGTCATGAATTATGTACAACTTTCTTTGTACAAGGTAAATGAAAATAATCAGTCTACGGTGGGTGGGAAGGAGAACATAATGATCAATTCAGATAGCATGGAAGAACCATATTGAGAAACGCTGAAGTTGGAAGAGGCTTGACAGCATCACAGGGAAGTACTATAACAATTGATTGGTTGTTGCTAGAGACTGAGGCGCGACTGTTCAGGCACACAGAACGAGGCGGAGTGGCTATATGCGCTGATGAGAGGGCTGTGGAGGGAAAGGGGTTGTGGGACACTCTGTTTGCCCATATTGATACCATTGTTCATAGGGGAAGCTATGGGCGTAGTGTCTGGGCAATGATCCCCAAACTGTGGGCGGTAGCTTCTCATCTGCTTGCATTGGAGCCTGTTTCGAATACACTTGCCGCACGGGGTGCTCTGAAGTAACAGAAGCATGGGCCAGATACCGTTGACGAGAAGAGTCTGTTGCAATGGCGTGGCATAATCAAGAGCAGTCTAGGCACACATGAGTATTTCAATTTGAACAAGCAAAGCTAAAAAAAACTTACTTGTATGCAATAGTTGCCATACGAGTTGCATAGTAGCTTCTTGAGGCAATCGTGGCCTAGGAATTCATCAATTAGCATTTCACATGTCCTGCGTGTTGCTACTCAGATGCACTACAAGGAGACAAAATCCATCAGATATTAGGCAATGAGAGAAATGTAAAGGTGGCATACCTTTTCGATTGCATTTGAACTATATTTTTGAACAGAGAGGGCACACACATTTCCAATACACTGCCCGATCAGAGCATCTCGAACACAGTTGTCGTTTAGACTTAGGATATATTGCATGACCTGGAACGGATGTCAAGTTACCCTCGAGAGAATACAGTATTTGAGAGACACACATAATTTCCATATGGGTCTTGAACCAGGGTCAATGCAAAGCTAATTTCTGTGATAAGCTGAACGCACTGCAAATCCATGGCATGGTCGATGCAACACTGAATAATGCAGCATCCATGACGATGGGATGCAACTTCAATGCAATCCGCTGTGATGGCATCATAAATACACTAGAACGGGATCAGACTTTGCCAACAGCAGATACACAGCTAGAGAAAAGGATATACCTGATTGTCCACTGGGGTTAATTGATTAAGGCACTTCTGGACAAGATGGTTCCCATGCAAGTCCTTGATCAATATCACAACGTGCATGCTGAGCGCCATGGTGATGGAATGGATTGGAACATCATAAGACAATGGATTAGCCTACCAAGTTCAATAACACGATGTAATGAGTTAAGCAGCAAACTCTCCGGGTAACCAGGGTTACGCACCTGACGTTGTGTAGACAATAAATCAATCATCTTCTGCACAGCTCGGGTACTGTGCATGGTCAACGAAATTCTGACCAAATCATGTGCAATGGATTTGCACATCATATTGCGTTGCTGTTTGGTCGAGTATTCAAGAAGTTTTTGGCACAAGTAGTTGCCGAAACAGTCTGAGAAGACAATGAGAATGTCTATTACCTTGCATAGGCGCCACCACTTACCCGTCATCAATTCAGCAAAGAGACTGAACATCTTGTGAAAAATGATATCATGATGTTCTGGCATGCCCTGCTCCAGCTTCTTTTGCAGATAGCAACAGCCATGCTGGTCCTTGCACAAGGCCGGTATCTTGCCTATGAGGTCTTCCAAATGCGTTCCTGCAAACCGGTTGACTAGTGACAGAATCAAGACACTGTTCAACTGCAAATGCAGGGATGCGACTTACATTCCCAGTCAATATTGCCACGTCTGTGATTGCTACCATGCAGACCTCCTATCGTGTTGTTTTCTTGGGGCATGAATCAGCCATTGCCGAGTGCGAGGCTGTACCAAGACCCATTGTATTGGTGGAGAGCTGTAGAGCCACTCTGCACACCGTTATGCATGCCGGCATCATAGTCGTAAGATGCAAAAGTAGGTGCACCGACCCCCTCGCCATTGATATTACCGACAAACTATGGGACCTCCTGTTAGTAAACCTATAGCATATTGACAAGAAAAAACTCACATTATCCTCATTGCCTTGAACCAAATTGAACGTAACAAGAGTGTCATACACTCCCGACGAGCGGTTCATGGACGCCGGACTATTCTGTTCCTGAGCAAAAGATGCCACATCACCACCAGTGAATCCCACAGGCTTGACGGACAAGTTGCTGACGCTCTGACACGCAGACATCAGGGAGGTGGGAACATTATTCACCGAGGGGTTAAGGATGGCGCCACTCCCCAGCATGTCTGTAGGACGTGACGAGTTATGGCCCAGACCTAACGAGGGCCCTGATCCACTGATAGGTCTGAGGTTGGTAGCATTTTGCATGTGGGGCTGTGCTCTGACATTGCTCAGATGAGGCATGCCAGAAAATTGCGGCCATTCGGACGGCTTGAGGGTGGGATGATGTCCGCCAGGACCAGGGCCACACAGTGGGGTTTGGGAAAGAGGGGCAAGATCAAGCGCAGCGCTTGACGCGGGCAACTTCGAGTACGAGTCAGATCGTAACAGCAACCTATCATCTTCTAAAGATTTAGACAAAAAGTTTACCGATTCCGGTGACAAATCAGCACAAGACGACAAGCAGCAAGACAAAACTTACTGCGCATATCATGGGAAGGCTGTTCTTCATCTAACGCAAACTTGGGGTTGAAACCCTTAGCTGGATAAGCCATCGAAGGCCCTAAGATCCCGCTCGGACCATTCTTCAAGATATCGCCCTGTTTTGCCTGAATGGCCAATGCAGTGCTGCCCCCGTTGCAGATGGACAATCCCTGCAAGTTGATGCCAGGTGAATCTCCATGGTTCCCATAGCCATACACTGATCCAGGCATGCTTTTGGCATCAGCCGCATGAATATATGAGCCAAACTGAGAAACACAAGGTATAGTGACCATATGCGTGCGGGTGGCCAGAGTGTCAAAGGAATAAGTGGTATATTCGGTGTAGTCTGTGTTGTTGACTGATTTGTGCTTTTCAACTCTGTTTGATGGGCTATGATGAGATGCACTCTGAGGTGTTCTGAAGCCGATGCCAGTCATGAGGGAGCTATTGCTAAGTTGACTGCCAGGCGCAAGCCCGTGAGATAGCATGCTAGCAATGTCATGGTTGGGCGTGGCATACATGTTGGACAGGGGCTGGAGGATGCTATTCGCTTGGGGATGTGTGGTGGGAGAGGACATGGTGGGGTGATACTGCAGAGTGCCTGCACCGATGAGCGGGAGCACGGCACTCATAGAACCACTTTTAACGGCTGGGCTGCCCATTGGTTTTTGCTCCTCAAAAGCTTGGCAATGCTCAAGCATACATATTAGCTCCTCAAACATATTGCACTGTTGCACACGCTGGCGTCCATACTCGTTCTGCTTCCATTCGATACGCTAGAGAGAAGTGAGTTCTAAATGGTCATCACAGCCAGAAAAAAGATGAATAGAGCTTACATCTAGTAGATTAGCACACTGTTGTACCAGCTTATTCATGACACAAAACCACTGGTCAATGTCCCACACAGGTACCATGCATGCAACAACATACCGAATTAGCAAGATCTAGATGGGCAGGTGAACTACTTTGCTCTGTATTGCCACTGTTGAGTGCCCCATGTAGTTCCGAAGCCAGCACCATAGTCGACGGGTTAAAAAGAGGAAAATATGGTAGTGAGGATGTGAAGCGCAAAATAGCAGCATAAAGGGAGACCTAGACAGCAGGTATTTGGTTGCCAGTCTTCCTAAGCGTGTAGTCAGTGGGCAAAAGCCAGGACGAGAACCCAGAGCTGTTATGTAATGCTTACATCCTGCGATTTGAAGTCTTCACTAAGACTTTAATCAACTCCGACTTATCCTAATCTAACTTAGGTTAGATATTGGCTTAGATAAGATAAGGGAGTTTTTCTACTATTATTAGTATTTTTCCCGAGCCAGATTGATAAGGAAATGATGGAGATGTGGATCAACCCCTATCTTCCCCTGGTGTCACTCTTCCCCCAGGCTTAGTACTCAACCCCTAAGCTGTCATTACTATATTAGGAGGCCCTCTGACCATTTGTGGCGACATTCCAAGACATTTTAACGGCTAGATAAAAAGTTGAGTCCCTAGGTCACATGACTCAGGATCTACCACATTTGGTATACTTATGTCTCAAAGAGGTAAAAGGATTATTGTCTATCTCATCTCATTGCTTGGCAGCTTTGCTGGTATCTTGCACAGAACCTTAGAGGATCCTGCAACGCCGTACATTACTAATGTAGAATATAGACAATAACCCTTTAACCCCCTGAACCCAAATATGTATACGCAATTTGTTCCTCAGGTTGGCGGATGAGTGCACACAAGACAGAATCTGCTTGCAATACCTCAACTAGGATGCCCAGGAGAGCCCCTCACATATTGCCTGGAACCAAACCCGCTTTTGGACGAGTTTTGTTTGTCCCTGTGATGGCAAGCGATCGCCGGGACAACTCGTCCCAGAGGGCTTGGCGTAATCGGACTTAGTCGGGGGCCCCCACCGTCCGCCTCCCGTGTCTCCGTAGTTACATTATCGATTTTTGAGGGTGCAGCGATAAAAAATCTGGTCGATTTAGCTTCGTATTGTCGCATTTTTTGGGAAAAAAAGCGAAAATGACGGTTTTAATCGGCGGGGGTCTCGCGCCGGCGCATAAAGCGTGGGAAAGTGCTCGGCCGATCCTCGGCCGCGCATCGCCACCCACGGCGCTTACTGCCCGCCACCACCTCCTCATACAAGATGCTCATACTGCCGCCCGAGATGCCTCCCAACGGGGCTGCCGCATTGACTGAACCCACTGCCGAGCACTCTGCGCCGTCGGGACGCTCTCGGCTCGACAATTCCGAGCTTTCTGACCATTCGTGGCTCGAAAACCAGCGGCTCCCCCCCGTCAATGACTCCGAGCTGCATCAAAAGTGCCTTCAGGTGCTGGAGCTCATGGAAGCACTCGATATCGACCTCAGAACGCTGGTCTGGGCTATAAACTACGGAAACAAGGCCTCCCGGGACTGCTCTCTGTCCATCTCTGCCCGGAAGAGCTTCATCCGAGGCTCTCTGCTTGTCCCCACACTGCACAACCTGTACCGACCCCCCCGCCTTGAATCCAAGGGAAAACAAGCTGCCGGTGCCAGGGCAGCTTTAGACAGTTTTGCTCTGCATATTCTTGGCACCACCTTCCGCAACGAAATTCGGAGCTACAGCAAACTCCCCGGGGTGAACATCAAGGACTTTGCTCAGACTGACCGGCTCAAGGCGATGACCTATGGTAGGATGGAGTCCCAGGCCAAGGAGAAGTGTCCCACCTTATTTAAGGTGCTCCACATGCTCTCTACCTCGGTCCGCCGGCATGGTGCTTGGGCCTACAACAAGAGAGATTCCGCTTTTGTAAGTGCTTTGTTTGACTTGGGCCTCTATGTATGCTGAATACCTTGAAGTTTGTTGTCATGCAGATTGCCGGCATTTCTTATGAGACCTCCCAGCTCAGCAACAACAACTTCCAGAAGCTCCTTTCCATCTATTTTCATGCCGAACACGTCCCCAAAGCTGTTGTTGAGCTCTTGCACCGCTGCAACCTCTGCATGAGCTACTCCTGGACAACCAAGAGTGTCAGCCAGCTTGCTCAGGAGGTGCGCAAGACCATTGTTGAGCTGGCAAGGACCCGTCCCATCATGGAGTGTCACGACAACATCCTCTTCAAGTTTCCTGTTCGTTCCCAGCGTGGAAATCGTCAGACTGTCACTGACAATGGGACCGCAATAACCATGATTGTCCTGCCCGAGAGTGCTCGTTCTGCATTTGAGGATCCGGAGGCCATTCGTGCACTGCGCCAACGCTTGGAGAGCTCATGTGCGCTTGGAACTGCTGTGTCTTTGAGCTGGTCTGACCTCAGTGACCCCCAGTGCCATGCTCGAGTTTTTTCCCATCGACTTTACCACCTTTTTGACATCCTCCGTAGCATCCCTGGCATCTCACAGACTGGTGTATTGGCTGACCCACTGCTCCGCCATCCACCCTCCTGGCACACCCTCCCCTCTGGTCCTGAACACCGTACCCAGATGTTTATGCTGGCGACTAGGCCTATTGATGAGACTACTTATGCTGGAAACCTCCAGGTACTTGAAGATGCTCTTCATCAGATGGGCCTAGACACAGGTGATCATCTAGTTTGCCTCACTCTTGAGCGTATGCTTGCCTGGGCTGGAGATGACATGACTATTCAGCGTTGCCGGCTTCTCCAGTGGTTTCGCCAAATTGAGCGCAATGGCAGGGACCGTCTTGATTCTTTCATATTCATCTTTGCCTGGCTTCATGCTCTGATGTGCCTGGTCCATGCAATCTTTGAGTGTGGGCGAGGATCTGCGGCAGGTCTTGGTTTCATGAGGAGTGTTCTGAAACTGGGTCGGGCTGGCTTTGCTGAAAACATGCGGAAAAAGCGACCCGACTACCACAATGTGGTCGAGTTCCTCATGCACGAGTTTGAGGCTCATGTACGTGGGTTTTGGATGTGGGCGACTGAGACCAAGTCAATCGACGAACTTGTTGCTTGGGTCAATCATCCAGAGCGAACAGCCCAGGATATTCTCAATCTTGGCAAGCGAATTCAGGCTCAGAGGGTCTCATCACAAGCTGTCTCTAGTTCCCGCAGGAGTCTAGACCAACACAAGGATGAAGCTTTTGTTGGGACCTTGGCCACCACTCGAGACTTGATGATCCACTGGGATCTACACCACGCAGTGAAGCACGGTCATGTAGGGCATATGGAAGAGCTCATCCCTGAGCTCTTGATCTACTTCACAGGGGCCAAGAGTAAGAACTATGCCCGGCAAATGTATGAAATACTGCA
>WSTG01000777.1:0-13953 GCA_019616325.1 Ceratobasidium sp. 394
GCACACGACACGGAGGGCTCAAACGCTGGACAGCCATACACGTTGGCATGCAACGTGCGACCCGACACACCACCCCCGGAGACGGAAGATGGTCCGATGGGTTCAGAGCAAGGAGATGACTAGGTAAGTGATTTGATGCTGTCAACCGTGCTGTATTATTCACATGCCACGAGAGCAGATGACAACCACATTAACACGAGGCTGTGGAGCAGGCTCCGGATGGTCTCTACCCCGCAATTTTGTATTTTTCCATGCTGTGTAATTGATCTGATGTTTTGATTGCATACATTGTAGATGGATTTGATAATATAATACCCCGTTTCTTTTTTCAGTGAGCCCCGGTGTAATAATAACATTAGGTGGGTATATGCGCTGGGATATACCTCCTAACAAGGTAAATTCACTAATTAGACTTGGCGATTTGCATGATTATGAGATGAATTATCTATGTGTAAGGAAAATTGTACTTCTCTCTGGGTATATGCGCTCCAATTGGTATCTAGGGGAGTGTAATTTGCACAATAGGGAGGTATATGCGCTGCGATTTGGCACATTGGGGTGCAATTCACGTCCCCAGGGTGTTAATTACCTCTAGGTGGCGAAAATTTACCACCCATGGGTCAAATTTACCCCTTGGGTGGCAAATTGACATCTAGGTAGGGTAAATAAGGTGTAATAGACCTACCCTAGAGGTAAATTTGACCCATATGGGGTCAAATAAGCGCTCCTAAACTGGGGGGGGGAAGTAAACTGGGTAAATAGGTAAATTATAGTAAATTACAAGCAATTTGAACCCCGGGGTTTTCCTGACGTCAATAGTAGTAACTTAGTCCTTAATACAGTAATAATAAAAGTATAGGGAAGGCTCACAAAGCTTTGATCTGAGCAAGGTTGCTGTCGCCGAAGGCGACGCTCCTACACTGTGGAAACCAGATGACCCGAATTTCGGGTATGCACGTGACCATTTTGAGTGATTTTAACCCAAAGTGTGCATGTAGGGTGAAAAATGGCCAAAATTTTAGAGGCATAATTCACTCTAATTTGCTTGGAGAAGTAAATTACTGGCTGAGAACTACATAAATTCCAAAAATCCAGCTGCGCTACAGTCGGAAAGCACTGGAAAAGGTGATTTCAAAATTTCGGTATACCGGCCGGATGCATTTGTACCGGATTTTGGGTCGATTCCGGATGAAGTGGGCCTCCCAGCTTACCCGAAATTTGGTAAATCCGGTTTCCACAGTGCCTCGAGTTTCTAGAAATGAGCTGCATTCATCTACAACAGCACTGCGTGGCGGTGCTTAGTCAGCGGTTGCACCACTTTGCGCCTCGTTTGCGCCTCAACTCAACAACCACCAAGACTGTTGCTGTCACTCTGATCGCCACCGCTCCCGAGGACACACCATGTCTTGCGGCCCCCCACCTCCTAAAAAACCTCGCGGAGCTCTTCAACAAGCCGGGCAGTTCGTCAAGAGTGTTTTTCACATTCCGCCTTCTCAGCCCTTGCCACCCAACCCTGGCCCGTCTTCGGGGTCTTCTCAGAACCAGACACCCGGGAGTGCTACTCAACCTGCCCAGATTTCAGGCGCACTCCAACCCGGGACATCATCTACAGCCCCTCATCGGGGTATTCAACGTGCAGCGAGGGTGGCTTGGTCCAGGCTGGAAAACGCATTGCAAACGTTGCAACAGAGCTCAGATATGTTCCCGCCGGTCAAACCTGCAGTCAACGGATTGCTTGCATGCATCGATATCCTCGAGGCAAGTGCTCGGCCACCCTATACAGTCAAATTATTCATATATCTTCTTAGGCGGCGAGCCAAGGCAGGGAGGAGTACGACGAGCTTGCGTCGAACCTGGCAATCATATTGAGTGACCTCGCGAAGCATCTTCGCGAGTCGCGGTCGATACAGATGTCGAATTGTGTGACAAACATCATCAGGTAAGCTGGCATATCCCTGACACAAACTTGGCGGGCGCTAATCGGGCACAAGCGGGATTGAGCAACAAATTGACGCCATCAACATCAAGAAAGCACGTCTAGGACCTCGACGGCTTCTTGAAGCACAACAAGATATCGACGACTTGATTGGATGCTATCGTCGCATCGAGATGCTATTTCGACAGCTGCAGGTACGTCAGGTGCAGCCATCGACTTGACATGGCCTAATCAGTATCCAGAACAATGCAGTGCTAAGCGTGTGGAGCATGGCTCACGAGCAGCTAGCGGTAAGTGGATGTCTTCCCGGCCTGATCTCGGCAACTGACCATACACCATCTAGAACACTCGCTTAGACTCCATGCGACCAGCAATGGACGCTCACTACGATTCGGCAATGGCAGCTGTGGTGCTTCGACGGCAGTGCACGCCTAATACTCGACAGGCGGTGTTGGAGGGCCTGCGCGCTTGGAAGAACGACCCTAACGGTGCTAAAGTATATTGGATGAACGGCATGGCTGGTACCGGCAAAACGACCATCGCGTCTACCTTCTGCTTTGAGCTGGAGGGGTCACGTCAGCTGGCTGGGAGTTTCTTCTGCTCTCGCGAGCTACCCGACTGCCGAGAGGCGAAACGTGTCATTCCGACAATTTCTTATCAGATTGCCCGCTTCTTACTCCCGTTCCAGTCCGCTCTCTGCGAGGCCCTAGCCAACGACCCGGACGCAAGCCGTCGTAGCGTTGGTGTGCAGTTCCAGAAGCTCATCAAAGAACCACTCCTGCGGGTGAAGAGGGCGATACCAGAGGGCGTCATTGTGGTGATTGACGCTCTAGACGAATGCTCAGACAGTGCCAACGTTCGCTCATTCCTGGATGTGCTGCATCAATCTGCTGGAGACCTACCGATCAGATTTTTTGTTACCTGCCGGCCGGACCCGAGCTTATCCAAGAAGCTTCAGTCTTGGAGCGAAGCCTCTCGAACCCTGTTTCATCTACACGACATCGAACAAGCCATCGTGCGAGGCGACATCGAGATTTATCTGGGCGTCGAGCTCAAAGGATTGCCCACCGATCGTATTCGACGACTCTCCCAGCAAGCAGGCAATCTGTTCATCTTTGCAGCAACGGTCGTACGATACGTCAAACCGGATGGCGAGAACGACATCTGGTACGACCGCTTGGAAATGATGCTTAGCGCGCAGTGGAGTCCCGGCAGCAAAGCGTATATCTCAATCGATGCACTATACAGCACGATATTGTCTGCCGCATTTTCTCGCCCTGAGCTCGAACTCGTCGACGTGGAGACGATGAAGCAAGTACTACACACGGTTGTATGCGCCAAAGAGCCGATGACGATTGGAACCCTGGCTGGCGTGCTCGGCGTCACTGTCAATAGGCTACTTCGAGTTGTGGATCCGCTGAGGTCAGTGTTACACGTTTCCGAGGGCAGCCAACTCGTTTCGACGCTGCACGCATCATTCCCCGACTATATGCTCACCCATGGGCGATCCAAAGAGTTCTTTTGCAACACGGGCATGCACCACCGCTTCCTTTCTCTGCGTTGTTTCGACGTAATGAAGCAGTCGCTACGGTTCAACATCTGTGACCTGGAATCATCGTATCTGCTGGACGCAGATGTGCCTAATCTGTCAGCACGGGTCGACAACGCTGTCTCATTGCACTTGTTCTATGCATGCAGTCACTGGGGCGACCACCTGTGTGAGGCTGGGGCAGAAGACGCACTCGCGGCTCCAGTGCACGACTTTCTCTCGAATAGCGTGCTATTTTGGCTGGAGGTCCTAAGCCTGAGGAAATGCATAGGTGTAGGGATCTCAATGCTAGCTAATGTACGGAAATGGCTCCAGGTGTGTGCAAAATCTGGTATTCTTCCTCAATGTCCTCACACGTCCGTAGGGGCGTACCGTTCCCGACACTGTTTGTATGATCGCGCAAGATGCATACAAGTTCGCGACCCTGGTCGCAACTTGCCATAGCACACCTCACATCTATGTATCGGTTTTAGCGCTGTGGAGTAGAGAAGACCCAATGTGGACATGCTATGGAAGGCGGCTACAGGGACTAGAGCACTTAGAGCGTGTGTTGCACTCCAAAAAAACCTCGGCATTACGGCCACTGCTGGCCAACTGGGAAAACGGTGACTACGTTTGGTCGATCGCCGTCTCGCTGGACGGCTCCCGTATTGTATCCAACTATAAAGATCGGTTTATCGTAAGGGATGCGTACACTGGAAACCAGATCTTGAGCACAACAACCGGGCACACAAGCTCAGTTACCGCTGTGGCGATTTCACCCAACGGTCACACCATCGCTTCTGGCGCTCGGGACGGCACCATCTACGTTTGGGACGCAGAAACCGGTGATATTATTGCTGGCCCACTCGAGGCACACACCAAGTGCGTTCGTTCAGTAGCATTTTCATCTGACAGCGCTCGCATTGCCCCTGGTTCCGAAGATTGTACCATTCGTATTTGGGATACACAGACCGGACGCGAGTCGCTCAGTCCGCTTCAAGGACACACTGGCACTGTCTTTTCGGTAGCATTCTCACCTGATGGGGGTCGAATTGCCTCTGGGTCTAGTGATTGCACCATCCGCATCTGGGACGTGCAGACTGGCCACATGCTCATGAAGCCATTCAAGAGACATACGCGCGAGGTTTGTTCAATAGGGTTTCTGCCCGATGGCGCTCGCATCGCTTCCGGTTCTTTTGACTGCACTGTCCGCATCTGGGACGCGGAGAATGGGAACATGCTTTCCAGTGATCTAGTTCACGAGTACTCCAGTGTTTGGTCAGTCGCGTTCTCACTCGATGGTACTCGGGTGGTTTCAGGATCATTTGACGGCACGATTTCCATATTGGACGCGCATTCTGGGGATATACTTGCCGGCCCATTTGAAGCACACACCGATGCCATCCGGTCTGTTGTATTCTCACCTGATGGTCAAAGGCTCATTTCTGGCTCCGATGACGAGACCATCCGGATCTGGGATGTGAACGCTGCAACCTTGTGTGTTAATCAATCTGATCCAGAGCCCCCTTCCGTCGTAGCGGCAGCGTTCTCGCTCGACCATGACAGAATTATCTCAGTGTTTTCTTCTGGCACTGTTCGAATTTGGGATATGCGGGCCGGCGATTTACTCGCCGACCTCATGCCGTACACTTATGTCTCGTCCGCCGCATTTTCGCCCGACGGTGCTCGTACCGCCCTTGGGTTTTCCAAAGGTCATATCCAAGTCTGCGATGTGGAAAACGGAAACGTGTTGCTCGATTCGCTCAGAGGGCATGCTGGGGCTGTTTTCTCTTTAGCCTTTTCACCCAACGGCAAGTGTCTCGCGTCTGGATCGGATGACGGTATCATCCTCCTGTGGGACATTCACACCGGTAACATTCTCACTGACCCACTCGGAGGGCACGCCGGCGTTGTTCATTCAATGGCATTCTCACCTGATGGTGGCCGAATCGCCTCTGGGGCTCATGATACCATCTGCATCTGGGATACGCAAACCGGAGACGTGTTGCTCGGTCCACTCAAAGGGCATTCCGGCGCTGTCTGTTCAGTCGGGCTCTCGCCTGATGGTAGGCACCTTGTCTCCGGATCTCGGGATGGCACCATTCGCGTATGGGACGCGCAGACTGGGAACATGCTCGCCCACCCATTTGTAGGGCACACAAGCGGGGTCAACTCGGTCGCGTTTTCCCCTGACAGCAGCCGAATTGTCTCTGGATCTGATGACGGCACCATCCGGATATGGAATGCACAGACTGGGGAAACACTCGCTGGTCCTTTCGAGGCGCATGCAGAATGCGTAAATCCGGTCGCATTCTCACCCGATGGCAGTCGCATTGTCTCGGGCTCGGACGATGGCCGGATATTTATATGGGAACTGGGCGACAGCGATTATGACGTTAACAACGTTGCTGGCACTTGGTCCCTCGATCATGACGGGTGGATCGTTGGCAGGAACTCGGCTCGGTTGCTGTGGCTTCCCCCAGCATTGCGGGCGCCACCTCCGGGGAAACCGTTTGTGATTCATGACCGCGGGCCATTTGGGATTGATTTTGACACTGCGCCGGTCGGAACACGATGGTTGACTTGTTTTTCTGGGTAGTGCGCGTCCGCTGCATCTGTGAGCTATGTGCTTTTGTATCGACCAATATGTTCTCGTTTCTCAGCCGTACTCGATGTCCTTATGAAAATGTTTGCCATTTCAAGCTCCCACTATGCTGGTTTGCGGGCATACCATTGATTGCCTTGCCATGTAATCACGATCGCTTATTTGCTCTCTGACCTCATGTTATATACCAAACATGCTTGCTTTGTTTCCACTTCTTCAACGCTCGTGATACACCCGGTAAATCAGTACCTAAAGTCAAGCCTACCTGAACCTCTACCGACGCGAGCCGTCGAGCCCCACTCTCTTTTCCCGGCTTATCGCATCCTAACTGTATTTTGAGCCAGCTTGAGGTACATGATTCCACTCCAGTGCTCAACTCGGCCATAACGCTATAATTGTAGGTAGCCTGTAGTGGCTCTATAGCGAACTCTCAACGATCGACCCTCGCCTTGTAGTATCTTGCCTTTCTTTGATTCATCTGCATACTCGCTACTCCACACCAGTAATCATAACGTGTACTCGAGCCACACAGAAGTAGGGTCCGTCCAGCTCGCATCCACCGCGTGCTTATAGCCACCCTTGCCCTTCAACCCTTTTAGCCCTCCGATCGCAGTTTTCTCGTCGACTGTCCAGTCAGCTTCGGCAGTGGTGATGAAGGTTCCGTTCGTCGCCAAGAACACAACCTCTCCTTCCGGACTACCGTCGATAGAGCCCTTGAAGTGGCAAGTGCCTGACATATCGATTAACAGAAGCGTTTTCAAGATATGCGAGACTGGAATACGCACCGACGTACGACGAAGTTGGTTTCCCTGCATGAGGTCCTTCGGGGCTCTTGCTGTCGGGATGATAGCAGATGATGTACTCGGCGACGGCTTGAGAAAGACGGTGTTAGCCGGACAAAACTACCACCAGTCTCGTCTGTTACTTACCCGTGCCCTCCATCGCGCCAGTAAACTTGCGCTCGGATCTAACCCGCGTGATCTTGATGGCAGCATCCTCCGCAGAGACAGTCTTTTCGTCCCAAGCGGTGGTAAGGTAGCCGGCTTTGATAGCTGTGCATTCGAATATGAGAAGGGTTGTATAAATGTACGAGACTCGACTCACACTTGGTGGACATTTTCAATCGGGGCGTTTGAGAGAGAGAGGATGGTTGTGGTGGACCACGCGTTCGGGTTCTTAAGGGCAGCCTCCCCGAACACGGTTCGGGGCGTGCCTGGATGAACGCGTCGCGTATTACGTCAGACCATTCAGGCACATGACTCGACGCTGTCAAAAACGGTCGGCTTCGCAAGGCGATTGGCAGCTCGAGGACGGCCAATATAGAATACGATCCGATGTATCCAGTGACCTGAGTATATGCGTTATTGTTCGTCGATTAAGGCGGCCGACGCCCAGCACGTTGCGCACTAGACCTGTTTGTTGTTCTCAAGTGAAGCCACCAAACCTATTGCGGGAAAGGTTGCTAAATCGCACCCGCTCCGTACCCTCCCACTGGTCCGTCAACGTATTAAACTGACGCATACCCAAAGACCCCGCCACCTCGCTATGCACGTAATATGATGTAAAACATACACCACCCATATGGCCAATTTGAACGACAGGGGTACGAAGCGGGTTGCACGTTTCAGTTCCACTCATTGTTGTAATGCCGCCAAGCAGGTGTCCTTAACATAAATCGCTCTGAGAGACTCGTTTACTAACTACGGGTTACATGACACTTGAACCCCCGGAGTAGATCGCGGTTACTCAACTGACAGTAAATCGGTCCATGCTACGCAGTTAGACCATCTTCAGGCACCTATCGACGCCAAAGTGCGTTTGTTTCTTCAGAGCCTTTGGGGCCGGAAGTATTTCTCAAACAGTTAGATAGCGCCCTTGACTGAGTTCAAACAGAGCGGGTGACATGCATATCGGCTGTACCACACAGTGACGACTCCGAGCTCGTGTCTTGTGGTCGTTCTGTGAATGAAATTACCGAGTTTGGAACGGTTCATAACCATCACTAACTGATTGAACTTGATGATCGTTGAGCGAAGGCGGGTGCAAATTTCAGTTTTACGGCGCTGACTAATCAAGCGCACCTCCGCTCCCGACGCAACTAATTAGGATCTCACCATCGAAAAGACCAGGTTTACAGTGCGCACTGATCTAACCGCGCAGAGACGACCACTGTAGCCGCATCAAGCCACAACATGAGTGTCGGACTTTCGGGATGGTTCAACTCAGTTTATGCCAGCGCTCAACGTCGCCCTGGTAGATAGGAGAGGAAGGTACATAAGATCATTGGCGCTGAAGCGCGCAAAGCGCATTGGGAGAAGAGAGAAGGGGCACGGCGAGGCGAAGAATTGAATTCCAACAGAAATAACATCGAAAATAGCGCTCAATCAACTGAGGTTAGCGCACCCAATTGAGAGACCGACATTGCCTACATCAGGGATGCTTCTCCAAATCATTGCCCAGCAGATGCTCCTTGACGCTACTTTCGAGATCCAATGAGGATTTACTTGACTTAAAGTCTGAAACCAAAGGACCTGAGCCCGCGAGCTGCATCTCGCGGGTGTGGTGATCCACGAGGAGCTCCAGTGGTTGTGGGCCGTGGCGCTTTTGATCGAGGATAGGGGCAAGCCAAGCAAATAGACCATACAAAGAGGCGTATGTTGCAAATGTGCCTGCATATTTAGGGATATTAGTCTTCGCAGCTTCGAGCTGGTAATCTAGACATACCCGTGAATAGCGCTATAAATAAACTTCCCCAAGACTTGAGTTGATACTGGGGGCATAAATACATTATGTCGATCACCGAAGGCGGGAGTGGAGATGGCAAGACAATAGGCAGAGTTATGTTATTGACGGGCTGGTCGGTGGATGTAAGAGCTTGCGCCCAGGAGGTGTTGTCGCCAGGTGCGAACCCCCAGCCCCAGGACCCAGTGCTAAAGTTAGGGCCGTCAGGGTGATCGTGAGGTATCCGCGAAACGACCTCGGTAAAGTAACTGTCCGGGGCGATTAGGTTATTGAGCGTTGCCTTGTTGATATACATGTTTGTGGGTGTGACATATCCCACATCGAGGCTGCCAAAAATGTCAGCGTCTTGGATTGTGGATTATATGCATATAGCAATACCTACTAGATTGCATCCCGTATCGCTACGAACATATTGGCTATCGTGGTGTTCATGCTGTGGAAATACGAAATATATTCGTCGGAAAAATAGTAGCCATTCGCCTCGTCGTATGTCCCAAATTCTAGACCTGCTGGACCTGGGGCATCGGGCGGGGATGCCCAGCTCACATATCCCAGCCCAGGGATTGCACCTTGCAATGTACTATTGGAGGACCATACCACCCATTGCAACCGCATTAGTTGAGCCAGGTCGCTGCTCAACGCGTCAACGACACCAAGCACATTGAGGAATTTGTCTTCTGGAGGGCCGTTCCGGCTTAACCTATCGTTATATGGAGGTTTCCCATCGGAGGCTATTTTCAACGCCATGTAGTCGAAAATGGTGTCATGTCGGAATCTAGTATCTAATGCACTTTTGAAGTGAACCACAAACTGGCGCGGACGTGTTGGATCTGGAGCCATGTTGCAAGAGAGAGTGGTCTTGTGGAGAATAAGCGAATACCAAGCATGTAAGAGAAAGTAGATTCCGTACCGTTACATCAAAAGCTATCGCTTTAGCTTCCACCACCATTGTCATGCTTTGAACTCGACATGGATCCAGTGGATTTGCCTTGTATGGGTCTCGTCTCCCTTGCTGGCTGAGGGTATCCGAAAGGGCTGTAAGACCGTTTTAATTATCCATACAACACGACCAGATGCGACATAGCTTACTGTAGGAGAACAGTGGCAACGATGAATTTGTACTGAGTGGTATATTCAGGGGCAACACCGCTGGCTCGCATTCTCCAGGCGTAGTCCTTATAATTCGAAATGCCTTGGGCACCCAGTCGGGCGCCCACCACTGGTTGGGGTCCGTGATATTGGGGCTCTGCGTGACGACACTGACGGTATCATATCCCGACACGACCACTACAGAGGAAGGTTACTATCAATCGAGCAGGCGTAAATTGAAATTACAAACAATTAAAAATCACAAGTACTACGATCAAGACTGCCGAGCCCGCATAGAATATGTCGGTGATCCACCGGATGCGGTAGGGCTGTTCCACGGGGTAACTGAGGGTGGAGAACATGTCGTTAGCCTGCAAGACAAAGCCAAGAGTTGAGCAGGGATTTGAGTGTCTTGGGGTCGATGATAGTTGGGGGGAGGCTTGAGGGACGAGAGCATAGATGTGCCTGCTAATATCGTATAGATTAGCGCTGGCCTGTCGCGGGAGAGGTACAACCGAAGCGGCTAGCACGCTTCCGCCGGGCAGTGAACAGCCGGCCTAGGCTCTAGACTCTACTTTCCTATCAGACTACACAAATATGCACGTGGCCCAAAGTGATAAGGATAACCCTTATCTGGGTCTCTCAGTGCTCCTAGTTTTGTAAACCAGACTCCTAATCGGAAGTACGCCAAAAATCCGAAGAATAGCCGAGAATCCACTCGGACAATGGGCCGATGACCGGGGTTAAAGTGATAGCAGTAAACCTGTATGTCTCTGCGAGCTCCTCTCCGAATCCTCGTCACTAACTTACCTCTCTTCACTCACCACTCAGTACACTACTACGAAGCGCTTCCCAAACCCTCACTAAAGGCTAATTTACTATTTGCGACTTATCCGACGCGACTTGAGGGCTCGGCTCGGCAAATCTGAACGCCGATAGTATGCACCGTGCAACTCGCGGGGCTGGTCAGCGGATTTTTATTGATTCATATCGGCAATTATCCTACATCTGTGAGCAAGCCGGTCGTTCGCTTACCCTGGAGACGACATATTACTATATGCGTTTTACACACATCCACCTAAATGCGATATACGAGGAATTGTCCCCCGGTCCGTAAAATGTTCTATTGGATTATTTTCATCGCATATCCATCCAGTAAATAGCATATATAAACAATTCACAAATGCGGGCCAACCTACACGCCCTTCTTTTCCAGGTCCTCATCAAGCAACCGCTTCTGATCGTCTTCGAACTCCGGCGTGTACAACATTGAGGAATAACTCGGTGCACGAGAAGCTGTTGATTTCACCCGTCGCTCATACTCGGGGAGAGCAGACCGCGAACTCATGAACCGCTCCCAAGGCTGAGGGCCATGGCGCTTTCGATCGAGGGCAGGACCGACCCAGAGGAAGATTCCGTAGAGGGTCACATACATGGAAAATGTGCCTGTGCGTCAATCAGTATACACCGCGCTAATGTTCTAATTGGAGTGGGTGCGTACCCGTGAATACGTCGATTACCAAGCTTCCCCAAGACTTTAGGCGGTACTGCGGGCACAGATACACCATGTCGATCACAGAAGGAGGGAGCGGTGACGGCAAGGAGATTGGTAAAGTTATGTTGTTCACCGGGTTGTTTGTCGAGGTAAGCGCCTGCGCCCAGGAGGTGTTGAAGTTTGGGGCACATCCCCAGCCCCATGAGCATGTGGTGCTACTCTCCACGTCGTCGGCAAAATATTCGTACATGAGCGGGGTCAGGTTAGAGCGATATTTGTCGATGGTGATCATATTGTTGAAAGCTGTCTTGTTGGCATATATGTTTGTAGGTGTGACGTATCCCACATCGAGGCTGGTACAATGTTAGATAGCCGAAATGCGGGGTATATGCGGGAAACTATACGCACTGGACCGCATCCCGGATAGCCACGAACATGTTAATAATCGTAGCGTTGATGGCACGAACGTAGTTGCCTTGGTACCAAACCCCATCGGTGTACGTTTTCCAGCTCTTCAGCCGCGAGTCATCCGTCGGGGTACGGTCATCAAGCCGAGAGTCCCATTCCATGGATCCCAGATCGGGAACTGGAGACTGGTTTGTGGTCGAATTGATATGGAACCAGGTGACCTTGCGCATAAACATCGTGCCTATCAAATCGCTGGCTAGTGCATCGATAACCCCGAGGACGTTGAGATGAGTGTCCTTTGGCGGGCCGTCTCGGCTAATCATCTTGTACACGTTCGAGTCCGTTTCGTTGGGTGATGCCATGTATGCCATGTACTCGAGAATGGAGTCTGGTCGGAAGCGGGGAGAGTCTGCTCGTTTGAAAGACGTCTGAAATAGACGTGCCCGCGGGGGGTCGCCGGTTGGGTCGCATAAGATGGTGGTCTGAGGTATATCTGAGCCGCTGGATACACAAGGGAAAATAATATCGTACTGTTACCACAAATGACAAGATTTTAGGTTCCATCGTAAGGGCCATGGTCTGCACACGGCACGTATCTAACGGATTGGCCTTGTATGGCGTCTCTCTCCGAAGGTTGTGCGAGTCCAACTGCGAACCATATTGGTTGAAGCTGTTCTGGAGTACTGGAAGGTCCCTTGGGCATCATCAGCAGAATTGGTAATGTAACTTCGCTTACCATAGGGAAAGAACGGCAAAGAAGAGTTGGTTCGGAGCGGCGTGTTTAGGGGCAGCTTTGCTTCGTCGCATTCCCCCGGCTTTGTCCTGAACTTGAGAGCGTTTGGGAGGCTCTTTGGCGCCCACCATTGCTCGTAATCTGTGACGTTGGGGTCGGATATCATGATGGTAACAGTGTCGTATCCCACGAGAGCCACTAAAGGCGTAATTGAGCAACAGGGGACCATTTATAACGGAGCCACGAACCGTTGAAGACGACAAGAAGAGCAACCAACACAACTGAGCCCGCATAGAACATCTCAGTGATCCATCGTAGGCGATAAGGTTGTTCGACAGGGTATGTTAAAGTAGAGAACATTGCTAATTTAGCCAGGAGTAGCGAGGCAAACGCTCCAGCGGATGGCTAGGGGTAGAGGCGGAGGTGCACGGTCAGAGGTGCGAGTCAATTATAGCCCAACGCGACGCAGTCCCTTAGAGAGCTTAGGCAAGTGGTTACGGCAAACCTCTGAGATTGAGGCGGTGTAAGCGCGGTCGGCTACGTTTGGTGGCCGATCCAAGTAAGCAAAGAGACCCCACGGATACTAAAGATAAATCCCAGACAACAGAGCGACAGGCCCAGAGAACCAGCTGCTAAGCAGTTACCAGCACCAGGAGTCACCATATTCGGTATCATGGCGCATGCGAAGCGGTGAGCACAGCCCCAGGCACATACGCGGCCCTGTGAACATGGGGTACTCGGGAGATACTGCGGGTTGTTGGCCGATAGTGGGTTCACGGGGGAGGTCGCCGTGGTCGGGAAGACCGGGCAAGTGGAGGCTCGGCGCTAGTATCAGGGGCTTCCGACCGGGACCCTGAGTAGCCAATCAGCATCCGGCCAATGGAGGCGGAGGGATTGTCGTCGACAACAAGTTACCCAACTACTTGCCAGCTATGCTGCGTCTCGCATCGTCGGCAAGCCGAAGTCCAGCGCAGAGGCTCACTGCTCAAGGTAAGTTTCATGAATAGTTATTTAGCTCGATGTTAACGTGCTTTAGCCGCACGCAGGACGTTTGCTTCGTCGTCGGCGAGAAGGCAGGATATCACATTAACGGTGGATGGAAAGGAGGTCACGGTCCCTCAGGGTGCGTCTAGAACCATCTTTTTATTGATTTGGGTGCTGATAGTACTCTAGGCACGGCGTTGATCCAAGCTTGCGAGGCAGCGGGCTCGAATGTTCCACGGTCAGTTTCTGTTTGTTGCGGACTAGCCAACTGCACACTCATGCTCATTTTTGTAGATTCTGCTATCATGACCGGTATGCACAGAGGGTCGACGAGAGTATTTTGGGTTGAGCTGACGACAAGTGTATTCCAGTCTGGCGATCGCTGGCAATTGCCGGTATGTGATTCGTCATTCTGGCAGTCCTTGCGCTC